>SNQJ01S0109137.1:13215-29841 GCA_010110895.2 Picea sitchensis
GGTCTTTTATGGAATCCACTATGATACTCATGGCATTGATGTCAACATCTTTGAACTTCTCCATAGCTGCAACGTTTTGCGGTTCCTTCTCTTCTCCTTCTTCAAACTCTAGCTTCATGATCTTTCCTTTCACGATATCCAATACTTTATTCTTGGTGAGGATGAGGTCAATCCTTGTCTTCCACGATCTAAATTTAGAGGCTCCATATAAATTGTTCTTAGACTTCATAGAGTTAGTCATGGCTGCTTGACTTGGTCAAACCCTAGATTTGACCAAAAATTCAAACTTCATGTCTTGGCTTGCTGAGAGTATCAGGAGATGCGCTAGGCTAGAGTGCACTGATCTAACCGAAGATTAGGTCAATTCATTTACTTAAGGTGCCTCAACAAGAGGTTTAGGGTTTCTGCAACTGCTCTTGCTAGTAACCCTAGCGACAATGTCTTGGAAACTGCTCCTGCTAGTAACCCTAGCGGCAGTTCCTCAGCGAGCTCAATATCTAGCGGCTATGTTTCCTTCCAGCATTTTAGGCTGAATGAAGGAGGTGTGGGCCCATAACCTGTTAGAATATAGAAGATGGTGTGCTCGTTTTTCCATTGACGATACCCTCATCACCCAACCATAGGCCGAAGCCACCCTTCGAGCACCTTAACCTTGACTGAGAATTACTCCGGAAGCAAACCCTAGGATAGATAGCCAAACAAGGTGTAGCGCATATTCCTCCAAGGATAGCGCACCAAAAATAGCTGATCAGATAGTCCAAACCCTAGCCAAGAGATAGTCCAAGCCAACACTGAAACTGCTAGCTGCAGCAACTGCACCTGCAGCTCTCCTCCACACGTGCGCACCAAACTGGGAACTGCAATGCACACCACTTGCTATCTGCAATTCTGAGATGCTGTCAAATGAGAACTGGCACCCTGTATTTATACTGGTTTTGCCAGATTTGTTGGGGCTGACTTCTCCTTCTGGATATGTGTCTATTCAGTATATTATTATTATTTTTGGCCGACTTCTTCTCTTGGAGGATAATAACCTAATATAAATTATCTTCTTGATCCGAAAAGACTTCTAGGGTTATTAGCCAACTCATTAGGGGTTTCTCTTACTTTCCGGAGTCTTCTATTCTCGTCAGGTTCACATGTGGAGGTAAATACCTCCCGCAGCTACCATAATATTAACACTAGGAACCCTGATAGGTTTACATTCCCACATATTACACCTCTGCAATATTGTCTCGACATATTTCCTCTGATTTAACCAGAGTTTCATGTTTTCCTGATCTCTTTTAATTTTGCATGCCCAAAATGAAATTTGCAGCACCAAGATCCTTCATGTCAAATTTAGAGGACACCTGAGTTTTCACATCCTAGATAATCTCTTTGTTGTTTCTTATCAACAACATATCATCCACATACAAGACCAAATAAATAAGATGATCACCAATTAATTTGAAATACACACAGTGATAAAATTTTCTCCTTGTGAAGCCAAGTCCCAACATATAAGTATCAAATTTTTGATACCACATCCTTGTTGATTGTTTTAACCCATACAGGGACTTTTTTTATCTTGCATGCCAACTCTTTCTTTCACTTTATAGCAAATCCTTCTGGCTGCTTCATGTAGATTTATTCATCTAGATCCCCATGTAGGAATGTTGTCTTCAAATACATTTTTTATACTTCAAAATAGAAAGCAACAACAACAGATAAAATAAATCTAATAGAAGTTAGTGTGGCATCAAGAGAAAACATTTCACCAAATTCAATTCCCTCTACCTGGGAATAACCTTTTACTACTAACCTAGCTTTGTATTTCCCCACTTTACCTTCTATTAGCGCCACCATTTTTCTTTCCATTTAGATTCGATTTAAAGTAATGTTGTGACCCATGCATCTGAACATGTGAATTCAGGTACGTAACACCGTGAGTTTGAAGTCACAAAGTGGTTGGTTGGCCCTTGGAAATGGGAAGGGATGTCAGATTCGAAACTTGTATAAGAGGTACGAGTATGTCTTTTCCAAGAAAGTCGAGTCCTGTTAAGAAACCACTCTCTACGTGCCCCAGGTCGAGTCAAGTGGTTAATAGAGGTCACGTCGACAAGTACAACAATTATTAATCAGTTCATCATGAAGGCCGAGGGAATGAAAAATCACAGGGTTCGTATCATCCATGCCCAACAAGCCTTACCACATGTATCCTACACGTGGGGATTTTCCATGGAAAATCTGTAACTCAATTTGGAACATCTCGTCACCATGAATTCGCTGTCCTCCAGCATGATTTCCTCTCCTGTTCGATTCGTTATAAATCTCAGGCGCTCGACATTCTCTCCAGTCGCAGGACCAACCCTAAACTCTATTTGCAATTTCCCTCGCCAGTCCAACTTGTTCAGAACCTTCCTCTTGTGCGTTTGTTGGATACATTGTGTGCTGAGTTCACCTTGGTCACGCCATGATGACCTCTCAAAGTGCAAGGAAAGGCACATAGATCAACAAAACTGCAAGATTTGAGCCCCAAAAGGACTGGGATTCATTTTCACCTGCGACAGGCATTCCCAAAGACGTGAAAGGAACTATTCTTTTACCTGCTAAGAAAACAATATCAAGTCACGGAAAGTCTGAAGCAGAGAGATTCGCACAGGAAGGGGAGATAGTAAGAGACCCCTATCCCTAAAAAAAAATGCCTCAGAGGAGGGGCAGGCCGAGAATGAAGTAGGAAATCATGGGCGCTCAAATTGCAGAAGAACCACGCGTCATATCGATAGTTGAAGAACTACTCAGATGCGCCATTCGGTTAGAACCTGTTGGGGGATCGAGGTGTAAAGACAAGAGCATAACAAGGAGAGCGGATATTGCAGGAGAAAATGAGCAAGTTCCATCTCAACAACTGAAGCAAGCAAAGATGACTATCGCTGAACTCTATTAGGAAAACATGGAATTAAGGTGACAACTAGCGACAAAGACCACGGAAGCGTCAGCAACACACAGTCGCGAAGGGAACGTGGTATGGCTGAAAAGGCAACTCAGAGAGGTGTAGGACAATATTGTATAACCACAAGAGGAACAAAGGGTAGTGTAAGAAAGGCATATAGAGCACCCTGGAGCATGCGAAGCAACCGAGAACAAGGCATGCGTGGCTTTCGCCAATGCGCAGGAAAAGCAAATTTAGCTGGCACCCATTTCTGCACCCGCAAAGAATAAGACAAGTATTGGCAGTTTGGAATGATATGTTTCTCTAAAGTACACTACCATTTTGATAACAACCACGATGATATAACAACTTCTTACTGTGCGCAACTCTCCCGCAAATGATCACACCACAGAAACTGAAGCCCTTATTATAGACTGCAAGTTCATGATAGACACATGTTCGTCGAGACACCTAATCAAAGGGACACCGTGACACATCTTCTCTCCATATCAAATCCTGACTGACGATCAGATTCCCGTGTTGAACTTGCGAACAGTCATAAGTGAACATGTGTGATTATTGTCTATTTTTGGAAATCACCATGCGAAGAGTCTTCAACGCATGTTGCTCAGTTTTCCTAGTTTTAAGGGTTATCAGTTAGGAAGTAGGGTAGCCCAAGCAACAACCTCGTTTATATATTTCATCTGTTCGATGTAAGCCAGGTTGGTTGGCAAATTTGGTAGACAATAGCTATTGTATGTAATCTGAAGTTTTGACCAGAATTTAATGCAAAGGTCCTGTGACTTGATGAAAAGATTCTAGTTGTAACAGTTGTATGTATTGTGCTTCTTGCTTTGCATATGTGCTTTCCTGTTATCTTTATTTCATATCTCTTTCTTTCTATTTTGGAATGAATTATTGAACCTATGGATTCATTGTACAACGCCCCTTGTTCGCGCCACTTAGACAAAACGTTTTCCTCTAAAAGCTAACTCTGAATTCGTCCACAACGATGCTCTTGAGTTACTTCCTGTGATTTCTCCCACCACACATTACGGTTTTACACTGAATATTGTTGCTCACCTATCCTTATCCTCTCAAGTCCGGTCACCGAGTCATTTGTCTCTGGCATTTCCTCAAATCGACTCCATATCTCAAGTCTTACTTTCTTGTGCAAATATAACTAGGACCCATTATATCAAAGGTGTTTAAATCTAGCCACTGCTTTCAAAGCCATATCTTGTGCGGAGACCACGCCTTTCGAGAGAGCCCTCTCTAGATCCGAAAGGCTAGTTTTGGGTCTCAAATTTGGTTGAAAAAGTTACCTTCATCGTCTGTTTATCAACCGAACAGATTTACAGAGTGCTAACATACTGGCGTCGTTGTCGGGGAACGAAATTGAATAGATTTTCCCTGGGAGAATGACAACGTTGTAGTTTGACCCCTGAGGGTAACAGAGGGACAAACATTCATACTGGCTGAAATCTTTACCCTGGCGACTCCAGTCCGAACAGACCAGTAGCTCCAAGTAGCACGGTTTAGGAAAGATGGCTCCAAAGACGATTTATAACAGAGCGAATCCTGACCCAAACCCCTCGGAGCCTATGTATGACACCGAGAAGATTCTGCACAAGGCTAGAGAGAAAGCACCAGACCCATTCTACTACCTAGACATAAGCCTGTCCTTTCCCAAAGACGGCGTGCAAAGCATTGACGACCTTGAGTTTGACGCATTCTTTAAGCAAACTCTGTTCCAGTCGAAGTCAGAAACTAGTTTGGACGAGACTGTTTTTGATACAAAAAAATTCCAAGCCCTAGTATCAAATAATATCCATTAGAATCTGAATCCTCCTAGGGATATGGACGCCAGATTCACTCCCCTCATCCTGCATACCCAATTGCATGACTTGCCTTAAAATTATAGCCAGAGGATCAAGCTCTACGATGCTTGGGGAAATGTTTCCGCTCAGAGGCGCCTGGATTGGCTTAATGATTTCATCGACCTGGAGGAGGTGGACTACGCAGATGAAAAAATGAGGTTGTTCACGTAAAGATTCTTGGGAGATGTAAGAAAATGGTTCAAATCCCTCCCACCTGTGAGCATTTGGGACTTCGCCGCATTCGAGACATCTTTCCTAGATAAATGGGGAGACAAGAAAAACCCTTTGCAGCTACTGACACAATACAATAACATGAAGAAAGCACTGGAAGAGACGGTGCACGAATTTTCTGCCCGCTTTTTGAAGGTGTACAACTCGATCCTTGCAAAATTCAAGCTGCCCCCCAGCACTGTGCAGTTGCGGTACGCTGATTCCTTCGAAAATGATTTCGCCCTGTTATTAAGAGAAAGAATATCAACGAATCTAGATGTTATAATGAGCAATGTTGTCGAAGTCAAAGTAAACATGATGGCGTCAGGAAAAATAAAACCAAGGTTCAAATGAGGTGACAAGAGACCCTAGGGAGATGCATAGCCATTGACGTCACAGTCCTCGGACGATAAATTCGACATGATGATGAAGACCATGGAGAAGTTGATGGAGAGAATGTCCATGGGAAACATACCTATTGCCCGAGAACAGAACGAACCACCTCCCAGAAATCAGAACCTCAAAAGTGGTCAAATCCCTCAAATCAGACATAGGGAACAGAAAGAGCAAAGGGATCAAGGTGACCAACAAACGAGACCTCCTTTCCAAAACAAATACGCAGATGAGGATTTCGACTAGACTTTTGACGAACAGATGCATTGCTATGATGAAAAAAACCCGTGCGTGTTCCCGACGAAGAGCGAGCATGATCAGTATATGATTAGGAATGAAGACTTCATGCCATAGGTCGATGATGGTATGATACTTGAAATAGATGATGCGCCATCTTGAGAGACAAAAGAGTTCAGGAAAGGCTATCAAAATGCCATCATGCAGTTCCAGAAGAAGTACAACCTCTGGAGCAAGGACGTACCTGCCGAGTCGAAACAAATGAACCCCATAAAGAAGTCTACATTGGACACACCTTCCATGAACTGACTAACACTGGATAGTGTGGCCAAGGACGCGACAAAAAAGGCCAAGTCGAAGGAGGAAGTCCGCAAGAAAGCCCCGGAGACAGGACAGGAGGCGAGTGGAAAAGAGGTAGAGAAAACTTGTCCCCTTTTCAGTTTTGAACATGAGATGGCCNCTGTCTCGTTCAATGAACTTATTAGAAAGGGCGAGTATCGGGAACAAATCATTAAAATGCTTAAAATGGGGGGGACCCCTGATACTCTGAATATTCAATATGATCACCCTACCATCCTTTTTGGTCCGTGCGTCAAAGAGACAATTGATAACGAAGACGTCTCTCCTTTCTATGTTAGTCTGAAGATCCATGACATGAACCTGCATAACGCTATGTTGGATTCTGGTGCGTCACACAAACTCATGCCGAAGGTGATCATGGATGAACTAGGTTTGGATGTCACCATGCCATACAAAGACCTTTTCTCCTTTGATTTGAGGAAAGTCAAGTGTTTAGGCCTTATTAAGGACCTATTTGTATCGTTGTCTCAAATCCCCACTAAGAACATGGTCATGGATGTGGTTGTCGCAGAAATACCCCCAAAATTTGGCATGCTGCTCTCGAGGTCGTGGGATGCAAAGTTGAAGGGAACGTTGCATATGGATATGTCATACGCCACTATCATTATTTTATGCCATGACAGAAAGTTGTACAGAGAAGTGTTGTTGAAATACATGGTAAGCAGCAAGACGCAGGCACACAATCATCCCATATACATCATCGACACCGAGGTGGGGTCTTCTATATTCTACAATGACCTGAATTTCGAAGAGGAAGAACCGAAAACCATTGTAACAGCTGATGAGGAGACCGCGCGGGAAATAACAAAATGCGCTGACCCAAAAGACCGCATGGAAAATAGGGTGTGGAACATGAGTTTTGATGGCGCAATCAACAGAGAAGGAGCTGGGGCTAGCGTATGGGTGATCCTCCCTGAAGAAAGCATGAAGTTGTGCTCATACAAGCTTGCGTTTGAATGCACTAATAACATGGCTGAGTATGAAGCACTAATATTGGGCTTACAAGTTCTGAAATAATTGGGCGTGCAGAAGATAGCAGTGCGCAAAGATTCCGAGCTGATCATAAATTAGGTAAAGGGTGTATATCAGACCAAACACCCCAGGCTGAGAGCGTATAGGAATTTGGCTTTGGACCTCCTCAAAGGATTCTCAGAATATGACCTATCTGCTATCCCCAGAGAGAAAAATCAGATCGTCGATGCGTTGGCCAACTCGGCCTCGGTTTTTGAGATCCCCATCTCCCCAAACAGAAAGTATGAAATCGAGGTCAGGCACAGGCTGATGGTGCCTAATAATATCAAATAGTGGCAAGTGTTCGATGATGACAAACAGGTGGAAACATTCCTCCTTATGCTGCGGTGATAAAGATGAGAGCGCGGATGCACGCAGTAACGATGACCCTTTCCAAAAGTAGATCGCAGGAAGGGACATAATACAATTGAAAAATAATATTATTCCAAAGGGTTTGGTGGGGTTGGAAAAACTATTTGACAAGAATGATGTGGCTAAGAACCCCAAGATCATTGCAAGCGAAGAAGATGTGGAAGACTGCGACATTGGGACTAAGGAGAACCCAAAGATGGTAAAGTTATCCAAGAGACTCAAACCAAAGGTCAAGCAGGACTATGTAAAGCTCATGAAAAATTTCTCGGACGTCTTCGCATGGAGCTACGATGACCTGGAAGTGTATGACATGAAAGTGATCCAACATGTTATCCCTCTCAAGGAAGATCAGAAACCTTTCAAAAAAAAGCTGAGATGGATAAATCCCCTATTGTTGTTGTTGATCGAGAAGGAGGTAAAGAAGCTTTTCAATGCTAAAATTATTGTTTCTTTGAGATTCTCAAGATGGGTAGCTAATTTGGTACCTGTGAGAAAGAAAAGCGGCGAGATAAGACTGTGTGTGCACTTTCGAAATTTAAATAAAGTGTCTCTTAAGGATCATTACCCCCTTCCCAAGATGGACTACATCCTAAAAAAAAGTGGTGGGGTCCCAGAAGATGTCTATGTTGGACGAGTTTTCAGGATATAATCAGATCATGGTTCACCCAGACGACAGAGAGAAAACGACTTTCCCAACTCCATGGGGAACATTCATGTACGCCAAGATGTCGTTTGGCCTAATGAACACTGGAACCACTTTTCAGAGGGCCATGGACATCGTGTTTGCTGATGAAAAGGAAAAATTCATTGTGATTTATCTGGACGACATCACGATGTACTCTGCCTCCGACAAACAACATCTCGAGCACCTAAAGAGGGTTTTTCAGAAGTGCAGAAAGTTTGACATATCACTAAATCCAAAGAAGTCGCACTTCACAATGGAAAAAGGAAAGTTGTTAGGGCACATCATTTCCAAGGACGACATTAAGATAAACCCTAGTAGGGTTGAAGGGATCCTGAAGATCGACACCCCGCACAGTAAAAAGGAGGTACAATCTTTCCTGGGAAAGGTAAACTTTCTGAGGAGATTTATCCCGAACCTGGCAGAAATCATAAACATATAACTTGCATGCTCAGGAAGGGAAACGAGATCAAGTGGAACCCAAAATCCAAGAAGTCTTTTGAGGATATCAAAGTGGCGTTGACTAAAGCTCCTATGCTAGCTAGCCCAGACTTTGCAAAATATTTCCTCCCGTTTTCATTCGCCTCATAACACACTATTGCCGACGTACTGCTACAGAAGGACGAACAAGATTTCAAGAAGCCAATAGCCTATTTTAGCCGAATGTTGCACGATGCTCCACTAGGGTATGACATTATGGAAAAACATGCGTATGCCTTAGCGAAAGCCTTGAAATAATTCAGGACATACATATTGCACTCCCATGTTATCGCTTGCGTACCCAGTATTTCAGTAAAAGATATTCTGACTCAACCTGACCCGGAAGGAAGAAGAGGCAAGTGGATAGGAACCATGTTAGAATACAATATTGAAATCAAGCCTACAAAGCTGGTCAAAGGTCAAGGTCTCGCAAAGTTAATGGCACAGTTGGACCGCGACGTTGTAGGAATGAATTTCATCGTTGATCTGTCGGAATGCCCCCAAGAAGAAGAAACCACGTAGGCACCTTAGCAATTCATGGTACACGGACATCATCTATGTGTTGAAGAATCTCCAAGCCCCTCCGAGCGTGAGTAAGACTAAGGCCAGATTTCTCAAGCTCAAAGCAATTAAGTTCTGCATCCTGGACAACTCACTCTACTGGAAAGATCCTGGGGGAATATTGTTGAGATGTTTTCTGGAAGATGACGCGAAGCGGGCCATATGAGAATTTCACAGAGGCGACTGTGGAGGGCACCACTATTGGAAGACCATTATGCACAAGATCTTGAGGGCGGGCTATTACTAGCTGACAATTTTCGCTAATGTATATAACAATATCTCCAGCTGCCACAAATGCCATATTTTCGATGGAAGAAGAAAGTTGTAGCCCCTGCCGCTAAAGACGATCTCATTCGAAGCACATTTCATGCAATGGGGGATAGATTTCATAGGAGAGATAAATCCACCATCCTCTGTGCAACACAAATGGATACTCACGTCTACCAACTATTTCACGAAGTGGATAGACGTGATACCCACAAAGCAAGCTACTGACGCAGTCATCATCCAATTCCTAGAAACAAACATTTTGTCAAGGTTTGGGTGTCCCGTTAAGATCATAACAGATAATGCAGCTGCATTCAATTCAAAGAAGATGGAGAATTTCTGTCAGGTTTATAACATAACCCTGGTGCATTCCACGACATACTATCCATAAGGAAACAGGTTAGAAAAATCCTCAAATAAGAGCCTGACTAGGATCATCAAAAGACTCCTACAAGACAACATGAGAGCCTGGCTTAAGAAGCTTATCTACGCATTGTGGGAAGATTGGGTCACCACCAAGAAGTCTATATTGACGTCACCTATCCAGATCGTTTACGACACAAAAACGATTTTCCCTACTTCACTGGGACCGCCCGTCAGGAAGTTATTGCAAGAGTAGAAAGTCAAGCCAAATGATGCGCAAAGGAAAATAAACCAGCTAATTCACATGCAACAAGCAAGGGAGCAGGTGTACAATCGGTCATAGCTCCAACAGGAAAGGATAAAGAAGGCTTTCGATAAGCATTCTAAGCCAGAGGATTTTTGGTTGGGTGACATAGTTTTGAGATGGGACGCGAGGAATGAAGGTAAAGGGAAACATGCAAAGTTCGACCACCTTTGGACAGGTCCATTTAGAATCTATGACCATAGTGGAAAAAATGCTTATTTTCTAGAAGGATTAGATGGAGAAAGTTTTGATTGGGGCCCTGTAAATGATAGGTTCCTTAAACATTACCTGATGAAATAAAATATGTTTAAGTTGAAGCCCGAACT
Source organism: Picea sitchensis (assembly GCA_010110895.2). NCBI lineage: Eukaryota > Viridiplantae > Streptophyta > Pinopsida > Pinales > Pinaceae > Picea > Picea sitchensis. The sequence continues at coordinate 23,576 of SNQJ01S0109137.1, forward strand.
GAAGGCCCTAAGTTTATGTTGAAGTCCTAGAAATTGTGTCGATAGGTTTAGTTTGTTTTTCCCAGTGTCTATAGGTCAAATAAAGCCCAATGGTCAAGCACCTGGTCTACTATTCTTTGCTACCACACATGGAGGATAACATCCTCGTTGGAGCTAGATGTTAGCGCTGCCATTTTTCTTTCCATTTAGATTCGGTTTAAAGTCACGTTGTGAATTATGCGCCTGAACATGTGAAGTCAGGTACATAACACCATGAGTTTGAAGTCAGAAAGTGGCCGGTTGGCCCTTGGAAACGGGAAGGGATGTCAGATTTGAAACTTGTATAAGAGGTACGAGTATGTATTTTCCAAGAAAGTTGAGTCCTGTTAAGAAACCAGTCTCTACGTGCCCCAGGTTGAGTCAAGTGGTTAATAGAGGTCGCATCGACAAGTACAATAGTTATTAATCAGTTCATCATGAAGGCCGAGGGAATGAAAAATCACGACGTTCGTATCATGCATGCCCAACAAGCCTTATCACCTGTATCCTACACGCGGGGATTTTCCATGGAAAATCTGCAACTCAATTTGTAACATCTCGTTGCCATGAATTTGTTGTCCTCCAGCATGATTTCCTCTCTTGTCTGATTCGTTATAAATCTCGAGTGCTCGACATTCTCTCCAGTCGCAGGACCAGGTCTATACTCTATTTGCAATTTCCCTCGCCAATCCAACTTGCTCAGAACCTTTCCTCCTGTGTGTTTGTTGGATACACTGCACGCAGATTTCACCATGGTCATGCCATGGAAACCTCTCAAAGTGCAAGGAAAGGCATGTGGAGCAGCAGAACTGCAAGGTCCGAGCCCCAAAGGGACTGGGATTCATTTTCACCTGTGACAGGCATTCCCAAAGATGTGAAAGGAATTACTCTTTTACCTACAGAGAAAACCAGATCAAATCACAGAAAGTTTGAAGTAGAGAGATTCACACAGGAAGGGGAGACAGTAAGAGCCCCCTATCCCCAGCAACAAATTCCACGGAAGAGGGGCATAACGATAAAGAACTAGGAAATCATGGGAGCTCAAATTGCAGAAGAACCTCACGTCAGATCGATAGCTGAAGAACTACTTAGACGCACCATCTGGTTAGAACCTGCTTGGGGATCGAGCCGTGAAGACAGGAGCAGAACAAGGAGGGTGGCTATCGCAGGAGAAAATGAGCAAGTTCCATCTCAGCAACTAAAGCAATAAAAGCTGGCTATCACTGAACTCTATCAGGAAAACATGGAATTAAGGCAGCAACTAGCGACAAAGACCACAAAAGTGTCAATGGCACACAGTCACGAAGGGAACATGGCATGGATGAAAAGGAAGCTCAGAGAGGCGTAGGACACTATTGTACAACTGTGAGAGGCACAAAGGGTAGCGAAAGAAATGCATACAAAGCACCCCAGAGCATGCGAAGAAGCCGAGAAAAAGGCACGTGTGGCTCTCACCAGCGTGCAGGAAAAGAAATTTTAGTTGGAGCCCATCTCTGCACTCGCAAAGAATAAGACAAATATTGGTAGTTTGGAATGATACGTTTCTCTAAAGTACACTACCATTTTGATAACGGCCATGACGATCTAACAACTTCTTACTGCGTGCATCTCTCCCGCAAATGATCACACCACAGAAACCGAAGTCGTTATTACAGACCACAAGCTCATGACAGACACCTTTTCGTTGGGACATTTGATCAAAGGGGCATCGTGACACATCTTCTCTCCATATCAAAGCCTGACCAACGATCATATTCCCGTGGTGAACTTGAGAACATTCATAAGTGAACATGCATGATTATTGTCTATTTTTGGAAATCACCATGCGAAGAGTCTCCAACGCATGTTGTTCAGTTTTCCTAGTTTTAAGGGTTAGCAGTTAGGAAGCAGGGTAACCCAAGCAACACCCTCATTTATATATTTCATCTGTTTGATGTAAGACAAGTTGGTTGGAAAATTTGGTAGATGATAGCTATTGTATGTAATATGAAGTTTTGACTAGAATTTAATGCAAAGGTCCTGTGACTTGATGAAAATATTCTAGTTGTAACAGTTGGATGTATTGTGCTTCTTGCTTTACGTATGTGCTTTCCTGTTATCTTTATTTCATATCTCTTTGTGTCTATTTTGGAACAAATTATTGAACCTGTGGATTCGTTGTACAACGCCCCTTGTTCGCGCCACTTAGACAAAACATTTTCCTCTAAAAGCTAACTCTAAATTCATCCATAACGATGCTCCTGAGTCACTTCCTGTAATTTCTCCCACCACACATTACGATTTTACACTCAAGACTGTTGCTCTCCTAGCCTTATCCTCTCAAGTCTGGTCACCGAGTCATTTGTCTCTGTCATTTCCTCAAATCGATTCCATAGCCCAAGTATTACTTTATTGCGCCAATATAACCAGGACCCATTAAATCAAAGGTGTTTAAATCTAGCCACTTCTTTCAAATACATATCCCACGCCTTCTGAGAGAACCCTCTCCAGATCCAAAAGGCTAGTTTCATGTCTCAATGTTGGTTGAAAAAATTACCTTCGTCATTTGTTTATCAAATAAATAGATTTACAGAGTGCTAACACCTTCTGCATTCAACTTCTTCTTAAACACCCATTTTCTGCCAATGGGATTTCTTTCGATCGACAACTCCACTAGATCCCAAGCATCATTTTTGTCCAAGGCTGCCATTTCTTCAACCATGGCCTTTTTCCACAATTTTCCATCCTCTGAATCCACTGCCTCCCTAATAGTTCTAGGACCATTATCAATAATAAACAAAGAAATTTTTGAAAAGAAATCATGTGGAGTACACCTTTCTGGTTGCCTTCTTTACCAAACCGATCTCCGGAATACTGTAGCACAAGGATATTCTTCTTTTGATTCTTGTTCTTCTGTAGAGTCTGATTCATTATACTTAAACTCAAACTCTATTTTCTCTGGTTCTTCCTTCCTTGGTAGGACTTCTTGTTTGACAACATATATGATTTCTCTAAATAACACATCTCAACTATACACTATCTTCTTAGTTTCTATGCTTCAAAGCTTATAACCTTTCAGACCATCTTTATACCTAATAAAGATGCACTTTTTAGTCTTTTTATCTAACATACTATTGTTTTCCTTTAGAACGTGAACATAGGAATCACATCCAAATACCCTAAGATATGTGAGAGAGGCTTTCTTACCAGTCCATACCTTTGGTGGAGTCTTGTCATCCAGTGCTAATGCGGGTGATCGCTTGACCATGTAACATGCAATACCCATCGCCTCTACCCAAAATTCTTGTCCTAACCCAACACCACTAAGCATGCACCTTGATTTTTCCATCAGCATCATGTTCATCCTTTCTGCAAATCCATTCTGATGAGGTGTATATGGAGTAGTTTTATGCCTTCCTATACCACATTTCTTATAGAATGCTTTGAATTCATTTCCATAGAATTCTCCACCATTATATGTCCTTGGCACATTAATTTTCTTCTCTATCTGATTCTCCACAAGAGCCCTAAAATCTTTGAATTTTTCAAAAACTTCAGATTTATTCATGAGAAAATAAATCCATGTTTTCCTCGAGTAGTCATCTATAAATGATACATAGTACACAGATTTTCCTAGTAATGGATCTGACACGGGTTCAAACGCATCACTGTGCACCAACTGCAAAATTTCCTCCTCCCTTGTTGCACCAAAGGGGAATCTCACCTGATTTTGCTTCCCATATACACAATGTTCAAAGAAATCAAAATCCAAAGAGTAGTTAGACATACCTTCAACCATACCTTTATCGTGTAGTACTCAAATTCCCTTCTCTCTTATTTGTCCTAGTCTTTGATGCCACAACACAGTTTTTTCTCTAGAGATTGTAGGAACTTTTTCTTCTTCATCTCCAATCTCAGGAACAATGGAACCATTGCGCCTGTCACTAATAGTACTTAAAAGAAGCTTATACAGGGTTCCAATCTGAACTCCTTGCAAAAACACCATTGCCTCTCGAACCATCCTATAAGTTTCTTTCTCAAACATTGTTTTTACCCCTGCATCATCTATTTTGCTTACAAAAAATAAATTTTTGGCCAATCCTAAGATGTGAAAAACACCAGGGAGTGTTCTAATCCTTCAATCTATGAGCTTCAACTTGACCTTTCCTCATTCTATGATTCTGGATGTTGATTTATGACCCAGTAAATCATCATCTCCATCATACCTTTCATATTCACAAAATCACTCCCTATGAGGAGTCGTATGAAAGGATGCACCTAAGTCGACCAACCATGCCTCATGATCTCCATGTGTGCTTGAAGAATCCAAGTACACATCCCCTCCTTCATCCGTAGAGGTTTTTTCTTCTGTAGAAGGAGAAACATTAGATCCCTTCCCTCTCTTGACACTTTTGGATCTACATTGTTTCTTATAGTGCCATTCTCTTCTACATCTCCAACATACCTTTAAAATTTTTCTGGGAGATTTAGATCTTGCCTTAGATTTAGGTATCCCACTTGAGGACTTAGTTATATTCATTTCCTAGGAGCATCCTCTTGCAAATAAGGCATATGTGCTTTGTCCTTCCAAGTTCTTTTGCATCATCTCCTCCGACAAGAAGGATGAGACCATGTCATTGAAGCTTAAGATAGCTGCATTAGTACATATAGCAACAACCAGACTATCCCACAAGTCTGGTAAAGAGCACAATAAACTGATACACTTATCTTCATCAGAAATCTTAATATCAGTAATAGCTGACTTATCACAGTATTGAAGGCATTCAGATGCTCTATCATCGAGTCTCCATCTTTCATCCTCATGTTGTACAACGTCTTCTATAGGACCAATTTATTTACCAGGGAATTTGACTGATACAAATCCCCTAACTTATCCCATAATGCCTTGGATGTAGATCCCCCTCACACATTCAGTAATATTGAATCAGAGAGACACAACCAGATTGTGCTCTTCACCTTCCGATCCAACTTTTCCCAATATTTTATTGACAATCTTGTAGGTGTAGTGTATGGATCCAAAATAATCCACTAATCTTTGTCCACCAACAAATCTTCCATCTTAATCTTCCACAACTCAAAACTTTTCCTATTAAATTTCTTGATATCTATTTTTGAACTGCTCACCATTTCTTTTCACCTGAAGAATCGATATTGCAAATCTCCCACTTTAACAAGGTTTATCATAGACCCAAGCCAAACCCTTAGCCACAAAGGCGTCCCCCTGAAGACAATGACAAATAATACCAAATATAGATTTTAACCTTGTACAATTAATTACTGCAAATAGATTCTTAGTAAAAACAGAAAAGATACAATGGCACACACACATTACATGGAAGTTTTACCTTGGAAACACAAACTGGGAAAACCAATAACCTGTTTAGAGCCGCACTTATAATATTTTTATTCATCATCATCTTCATTGTTTACAATACAATATATATATATATGATCCCATGGCATCCAAACCCCTAATCCATTGATCCAGATTAATCAACAACCCTAATTCCTTAACTGAAATTAGAAAACCATAGATGAAAACAATGTGCCTAAAACCCACTAAACACATACACAAAAACCGCCAAAAAAAAGAATTTTGAGGACTCTTCCCCCAAACCCCCAACAGAGGGGACCCCAACCCCCCCTCCCCCTTTATCCCATATTAGTGTATATTACATGGGATCAAGTTTGCAAAGAATATAACAAATACCCAACAATCTCATCATTAATATTGCTTGAAATCTTATAACAAATTTATTCTTATGTCTTATCCAGAACTAGAACTAATTCATGAAAGAAAGATTTATTTTATCTTTTTTCAAACTATATAAATTATGGTCTCCTTTGTATCTTATTTGCGTCTGAACTACATTCATTTTGCATCCTCTTGTGTCTAAATTTTTATAATTTTTTCTTATTTTCTGTCTAGGTTTTATCTTGCTCGTATCATCTTTTGCGTTCCTATTCCAATTTCGTGTTCCTATTGCATCCTTCTTGTATTTACTTTGTGCATAGTTTTCAAGCAATTTGCATAGTTTTAGTGTCTTTTTTTCATTTCATGATTATTTCCACATTGTGATGTTTCCAAAGAGATATTGTGTGCCGAAATATGAGTTTGTATTCACGAGTTATGGTTCAAAGAAGTTGATTGTTTCTTTTCCAACATGACACACTTTACTCTTGGCATTACAATTTCTAGTCTCTTCAATAATTGTTGGATATTCCATGTTTGGCATATTGGAATATTT
>SNQJ01S0109138.1:0-19090 GCA_010110895.2 Picea sitchensis
ATATTGTAGATGGACAGTGTATGTCATGCCATTTATAGTGGTATCTAGAACATCACATAACTCCTCACCATTAGAGAGTTATGGCCATGTGAAGTTGGAGAACCCTCATGAGTCCTCTAGAAGCCCCAAAAGTTCAAAGTAGTCAAAGTGGTTGCAAAGAATAAATTATTTAAATAATAAAGTTAAGGGATGAGTGTACTATAATTCAAAGTGGATACAAAATAAATTATTTAAATAATAAAGTTAATGGATAAATTACTAAGTGGACAAGTGGTTAGAAGTGGTTTAGCCATAAAATAAGGAAATTAGTTTAAAATGGTTAGAAGGTAACCCCTTGAGGAAGTGATGAGTGTATTATAATTAAAAGTGGATACAAAATAAATTATTTAAATAATAAATTTAATGGAGATATTACTAAGTGGGAAAGTGGTTAGAAGTGGGTTATCCCTAAAATAAGGAAAGTGGTTTAATATGGTTAGAAGGTAATCCCTTGAGGAAGCTAGATAAAAGTATAAATAAGAGGAAATAATCTCTCATTTAATCACACTTGAGCATATTGAATATCTACAAGTGACTGATGTAACCAAAGGATATCTAAGGCAAATTTCAGAGGGAAGGTGAAGTAAAGAAGGCTGAAATTCAAGGGAGGATAAATTCTTTTTATGATGCTTTCTAGGGTATGTTATTTACAAGTCATCTCACCATTTTCACAATAAATTTTTTTATAGAATGATTCAGACCAAAAAATATGGAGGTCGTTGAGGAAACATGTCCAAGTAGCCGTGATACAAATTTAAGCTTGTGGGTTGTATTTTTGGAGTTACACTCTGTGGAAAATAGGGTTTGTGGCTAGTGATCCTGAAGCTAGTCTAAAACATGTGTTTCGGGTAAAAACGTCATAACTTCTTCATAATAGATCCAAATTCAGTAAAACCAAATTTATTGGTTAGAATACAGTTTGCAATATTATGTGTATGATTTTCATATCCACACAAAAAATATTCTGTGTGGGACATGCTCTACAAGTTCGCTCTCTAGAATAATAGAATATTCAACAAGGTATGCCATTTTAGCTATAACTCATTTTCTGAGAGGTTCCAAGTAGTGAAACCTAGATTAATTGCATAAACAACACTGAAGAACATTGTGTACTATTTTCAAATCTTTATTCATTACAGGTACATAGTTATTATTATTTCAAGTTAGGGTTGTTGACTAATCTAAAATTAGTCATGTGAGACTAAAGTAAAGTTTGATGATAATGATAGTCTTTTGTTGCTAAAGTTAAGGAAGGTTTGCAGGTATGTGATCATATACACCAGGTCTATTAGAGAGTTATAAATAATATTTGGATGATGAACTTGATAAGGGATTTTGGTTGAGGTACATGTTGGGTACATGGTTGAGACAAGTAGTTGATGAGTTGGCACATCCATGAGGTGTATAGTTGATGATGTTGGTACATATTGATGAGTCGTAGTTGATGAGTAGTTGATGCATGATTGGTACATACTTTGTACATTGTTGGAGGCACTTGTTAGTAGTATTGTTGACACATGGTTTATAGATGATGTAGCATACTTGTCTTGGTATATTATTAGAAGCATATATTGATCTTGGTGATGATTATGAGTTGGTGTGTTATGCTTGGTTGATGCACATATTGGTGATATTGTGCATATGGTTGAGAGTTGTCTTGGTGAGTAGATCTGATTTGGTTGATAATACTGATGAGAGAGGTTGTTGTGATAGGTTGTTTGGACAAGTTATGTGACATGTTATTTGTATAGGTTTGGTGCATGGTTGATGCACTTGTTTATGATATAAGTTGAGGTACAAGTTTATGTATGGTACATGTGTTAGGATATTTAGACACTTAGGAGTTAGTTAAGATCTACTTGGTCTAATATGTTGTTAGGTAAAAGTGTGTTTCTTTAGTATGCATTAGTATGCATTTGTAGTTAGGCAATCCGACGGTCACGATATGTTCCCGACATAGAGTGATTCGGCGGTTCATACTCTCCCTCGATCTTAATGGCCATTGATCGTGGCTTGACGCAGGTGGTCCATGATCTCTATTAAAGAGCATGGAGGGTCATTTGCTTATGATCTATTGTGAGAAACTCTCTTGTAAAATCTCTACTGTAATCCCTTTTCTTTGCATTAATAAAGCTGCTCCAAGTGGCCACATTGTTTGAGTGATGGATGTTTTCAGTAGGGAGTTTTACCGTGAAAAATGGGTGTGTTGATCTTTTGATCTTGTTGTGTTAGTGGTTACTTAAGGTGTTCTTGCTCTGTTGGAATACATGTGTGTTCGAACATGGTATCAGAGCATGTTTGAATACCCGTTCTTGTTGTAGATAGAGATCGTGAAGATGAAGTTGCCTCATCTCCATTTTTAGCATTTCTATACATTTATGGGCTGAAAGGACTATTCCATTTCATCACGGAGCATGCTTTTCATTCGGGAACACTTTTAGTTTCACTTTCGAAAGGTTTTTCGTTTGCTTAAGATACGGCCATTTTAGTCAGATCAGGAGGTATAAAGCCCGAATACGCATTTTTAAATTTTTACCCAAGTTTGATTTTATTTCGTTTTGTATTTTTATTTCGGGCTGCTACTCTTTTATATGTGTATTCTCTTTGCCCACCTTGTGCAATCTCGACAAATCAGAAACAAATAGGAAAAGGGCCATCTTCGGAGTAAGCTAACCGAAGTCTAACCCTTGTTGTCATCGTGAAATTTTTTCTTATTATTTGAACAGTTTTTGGAGCATGCTTTCCAAAGTAGTCTTCAAAAAGCAACAATATGAAATCACATACGAACATTACAATATGTTTTGCTTTAGACCATTTGGTTAAATTACTTTATTAAATTAAGGGTCTTGAGTTCAAGTCTCTCTTTGTTACCTTTTTTTAAAGTTCATGCTATAAATTGTAAAGTGCATTTCACTTCAAGTATAAAGTGAATCACTATAAGTAGCTATTTTATTTAGAGTTATTTTGCATGCAACTTTTAAGTATAGGTAACCTCGTGTAAAAGTGATCCCCACTTCTCTTTATAAAAGTGGGTCACTTCATAAAGTAACCACACTATCACGTGGTTATTTGGTTCTGGTTTGTGCCTTTTTAAAAGGGCATAACTCTCATCGGAAGTCCGTTTTAGGTCTTGGATTTTTAAAACCGCACAACTTTCCGAGATCTTTCCATCGGATCGGTAGTTTCAGGTTTTAAATCTGCATATTTAATATGGCTTCTACAGTACTTTCATGCTTACCATTCTTCTTCCAATGGAGATCCCATATGAAAGATTTAGTAAGAAGTAAAGGCATGTGTCGGATTACCATGGGAACGGAAATAGACCCCACTGATGATGATAATAAAACCAAATGGGATAATGGAATATTGGCTTACGTGGACTAATTGGAATGTCCATCTCTCACGATCTAAGGTACCATCTTCAAAGGAGTTGATGACCGAAACAACAGGAAAAGATTGAATCCGTGTTTGGTAAGCTCAATATTATTCGAGCTGCTTGGTTAGAAAAACAATCTGACCTTGAGTCCAAGTGATTTTCTTGCCTTGGAGACTATCTATCTAAGTTCAAAACACTTTCGGACTTTTATGTATAGATGCAACATAAAAATGAAGGAAGCGTTGCATCTGTCTTATTCTTTCTAAGGTAGGTAGTGCATATTCTATGTTTGTATCACCTTTTATGTGCCATGAAAGAGGCTCTAGGGAGAGCTTATGTAGAACCCACTCTTGAGTCCTTTTGTACTTCTTTGATTAGAGAGAAGATAAGCTTCTACAACTAGGTGATCAACACTGCAGGTACCTCAAATAAAGCCTTAGTTTCCGGTAGAAGATAAACCCAAAGTATTACAAGAAGAAACATCTCACTACAACAACAAACAACCTAAGGATTCCCAAACCCACTGAGATAGCTTGACTCCTAATGGTGACAAAAGGATCAAAATATAAAAAAGAATACTAACAAACATTACAACTTTTGTAATAAAGTGAATTCATGATGAGTCCGGATGTTTCAAGAAGATGGCATCCTTAGAAGCAGAAAGTGCATGTTCGATGAAGAAGCACAACATCGGTATTGATTCCTCTTCTTCTTCTCATGGACATGCACTTTAAAACTGGTTTTCCTTCAATACACCTTCTACTACTACTTCTTCCTTACGATGAGTGGCTTATTGATTGAGGGCGTATTATCATATGGCTAAGGATAAAGCCATATTTTTTCCTCTAAATAGATGTAACATTAAGGAAATATTTGTTGGTGATAGATCTCTTAGTGTTGTAGGATGCGGAACAATTCGGTACAAAATGGTCCATTTCAATGATGTATATGTTCCCGGATCTTTCTTGTAACCTTCTCGGTATATCAAATCACTCATTCATGAAGGTAAAGCGTAGGTTTGACCTCACCAAGTTGTAATCAAAAGGATCTAAAGATCCTAAACATGTTCTTACAGCGGAATTGCTGATAATATTACCGGGTTGTACAAGTTTGACAACTTTGGGTCATCAGCTTTTCATCAATTTTTGTTGCTCAAAGCGATGACTTCAACAAACTTTGGCATGGCGGTTGGTCATCCTAAGCTATCAGCTCAACAACTATGTAATCAACAGTTGGTGGCCGGTCTTCCTCTTGTTTCATGTAGAGATGGTGTATGTGTCTTGGGTTGTTTCTCGGCAAACATCATCGGGCGATTTTGATAAGCGTGCCTCTTGGCACACCTAGACTCCTTGCGGCTTGTTCCGCGGTGATTTGTGTGGTCACTTTCTTCTCCTTCTTTTACAGGTGCAAGTATTTCTTAACTTTCATTGATGACTTTCGAGACGTACTTGGGTTTTGCTAGCAAAACTCAAAGTGAAGTTTTTGACAAGTTTTTTGGCCTCTAAGGCCCTTGTAGAAAATCTTGACATCAAATTCAAAGGTTAAATGAAAACAGATAATGGAGGAAGTGAATAATGTGAACAATAATTTTACAAATTCCTGCACTACTGGGGCATCCAAGTACAACACAACATTCCATATACACCACAACAAAATGGTGTTGTGAGAGAAATAATCACACATTAAAATGGCTAATTGGCTTGTAGTCAATCCCAAGGGATTAAAGTCTACGGTGTTGAATTAGAAGCGATCCTTGTGCAAATTACATAGTCAATCCACACTCCCACAAAGAGGTACATTAAAAATATAACCTTGGAAGAAGCATGGAATAAAAATAAACCGGATATAGAAGTCGCCAGTGTTGGCAACTGGCTATAACATGGGCTCACATTCTGATGAGAAGCGGAGAAGCATTACTGACCTAAAAGTGAGAAGTGTATATTTGTTGGTTGATACGAAGATGTCAAGGTTATAGACTTCTTGACCACATTCATAATGAAATTATTCTTAGAAGAGATGTTAATTTTGATGAAAATCTCTTGGCCTTGACTAATTGGCCGGGTGTGCCCTATCTTCGACTGAGCCATCTTTGGCGGTTATTGCCTTCTTCTATTTCTATTACGGATTCTTCTTGGATGATGACAATGAGGATGAAATCCACCTCGCTGTGACATTCCTCGGATGATTCCTTTTGAACTGAGACAAGCACTAATTCTAAATGGATCGTTCTGTGATCAATCATCAGTCAGATCAGTCAGGACAACCCAGGATCATCTAGATTGGGTTACAACAATGAATGAGTGTCGTTCTTTAATGGAGAACGATGCTTGGGATCTTAATACCTCTTCCAAAAGGGAAGAAACTTGTTAGATGCAAATGGGTATCTTTAGAACTTTAAGTAATAAATCAAATGGAAGTATTGAAGACATGAACCGATTAGTTGCCAAAGGGTTTTCCTAAGTTGAAGGCATTGACTGTGAAACCTTTGCCCTTGTAGCCAAATGAATTCCATCCGCCTTGTTCTTGCCTTGTCATCACATAAATGGGAGTCCATCGGATGGATTAAATCTTCCTTCTTGCATGGCGATTTGAAAGAAGGAAATCTACATGGAACAACCTCACAGTTTATGTCACATCAGCTCTAGCCTTGTTTGTCACCTCAAGAAATCTCTTTATGGTCTCAAGCAAACTCCTAGAACTGGTATGATAAAATGAATAGCTTTCTTATTGCCCTTGGATTCTCTAGATGCCATTACGACCTAAATGTCTATACCGAGAAAGTAGGAAGCATCTCATCATCCTTGTCCTTTATGTTGATGACCTTATCCTTCTTGGTAGTGACTCAAACTTTTAAACCATGTGAAAACCATTATAGAAGAAATTTGAAATGACGGACTTAGGCTTTTGCACTATTTCGCCAGCCTTCAAGTTTTGCAAAATAATGAAGGAATTTTCTTTCCCGGTCTAAGTATGCTTGTGACCTTCTTTGTAACTTTCATAGACGATTATAAAACCATCCCTTCTCCCTTCGATGCAGGTCAGCTTGTTGCCACTTGTACTTCTCACGAAGTTGATGCCACCATCGTCAGTTGGTTGGTAGCCTCTTATACTTGACTCATGCCGAATCGATCTTTCCTTTGTTGTTGGTCTTCTTGCGGATTATATGCAAACACCCCATGAAAGCCATTGGAAAGCAACTAAAGGATACTTAAGCTATGTTAGAGTGATGCTTGTTTAGTTTGGGATACATTACGGTTGAGGGGGACTCCCTTATTGGTTAGTTTCAGTGATTCAAATTGGGTCGGCGACCCGATGATCGAATTCTCTGCGGAGTTATGTTTTCGGCTGGATTCCCGGGACTGTCACTTGGGCACATGAAACAACGAGGCTATTGCATTTTCTACTTGATGAAAGCCGAATGCCGGCGGCTTACGATAAATACAAGTCGAGGAAGCCACAATGACTGAAGCCAGATCCTTCGAGTTTAGTTCCGGCACAGTATCAGGCCGACCTTTGGTGTGAAAATCAAAGTGCCATCAAGATAAAAAATTATCTAGTTCAACATCAACACAAAAAAAACATCGAGATACACATGCACTTCGTCAAAAAGCTAATTCATGATCAGATTATTGAAGTGCTCTTTTTTGCTCCTCCTGAAGATCAAGTTGCGGTTATTTTTACAAAGTCTCTTCTACAGGCGAAGTTTTCCAAACCCGATCTATGTTAGGAGTTGAGGATTGGCGTCATTAAGGGGGATAAGCTCTAATGCCTCCTTCCTTCTCCTATTGTGTCATTATTGTAGATCCTTCAATCCTATCCCAAGTTGTTCTTAAGGGTGGATGTTAGGATATTTAGACACTTAGGGACCCAGTTAAGATCTACTTATTGAATACAATAGCCGTTAGGTAAAGTGTGTTTCTTTAGTATGCATTAGTATGCATTGTAGTTATGAAATCCGGCCGGTCCGCGATATGTTCCCTACATAGAGTGATCTGGCGATTCATACTCTCCTCAATCTTAACGACCATTGATCAGTGGCTTAACACGCGATTGGTCCTGATCATATTTAAAGAGCATGGAGGGTCATTTACCCATGATCGATTGTGAGAAACTCTGTTAGCCAAAATCTCTCCGTAATCCTTTTCTTTGCATTAATAAAGCGCTCCAAGTGGCCACGTTGGTTGGGGCATGGATGTTTTCAGTATGGGGATTTTACCATGTGAAAACATGGGTGTTGATCTTTGTCTGGTTATGTGAGTGGATGCTTGAAGGTGTTCGTCCTCATTTGGTATACCTGTGTTGTCGAACAACATGTTGGAACATATTATTATTATAGGTTGTTACAAGTTATTTGGTCTGAGATTTGATTAAATGCAGATTGACAACAATATATCTTAGGGTGATAGTAGTGTGACGATGGTTCCATCATTCTACTTCTATGTGGCGGTTGGATGGGAAAAGGATAGGTAGTTGTATACCTATACGGTTGTATCATCCTTCTAGTTGTATCGAGATAATTGGGGAGTTGGAGATCCCCTCGGGTTGCATGCTTTGAGAAAACTAGGGGTTTGAGCCTCTTTTAGGTTAGGCGGAAAACAAAGGAAGTTGGTACTTCCAATGAATGTAATTCTTAAATACATATAAGAAAAATCATTTCATGGTTTCTCCCACTTTGGGTTTCCATGTAAAACATTGGTGTACTATGTATGTGTATGATTAATCATTCGTTCATTGTTTATTTACTATGAAACTATTGGATTATAATGCTACATTGATATCACACTTGCATTTTGTGATTTAAAGGATATAAGTGCTCTATTATTGATTCACCCCCCTCTCGGTAATCCAACAATTGGTATCAAAGAAGTTTCCTTTAGAAACATTTTAATTGTTGGAAGGTAGATCATGGAGAAACAACACCTTAAAAATGGAATACCCGCAAATTTGATGGAAAAAATTATGCATTATAGGACGAGAAGGATGAAAACATATATACATGCATAGGGATTTTTAAATTTGGAAATCAGTAGCAGATGGATACAAAGAATATGACCACATATGAGTGAAAAAGCAATGAAAACTAGTCAAAATAATTCCAAAGGCACAAATGCGGCCGAATGGTGTTGGTGATCGATTGTATACCAAAGTTGTACATGTAAATTTGATAAATATATTTGGGACAAACTTCAAAATATTTATGAAGGATATTCAAAAGTCGAAGCAACAAAACTTCAAACTTCTAGGAGGTTAGTTCGAATGACTAAAGATGAAGGAATATGAGAAAATATTGCATCTTACTTCTTATAGTCCGATGAAACAATGAGTACAATCATAGGATTGGGAGAAGAAATTGAAGGATCTATAATTTTTCAAAAGGTACTAATTTCTCTTCCTATGATATTTGATCTTAAAATATCAACCCTAGAAGAAGCGAGATCTGGACTCAATAAGCATCGATGAAATACATATAATCTTCACAACATATGAAGTGAGAATTGAATAGGAAAATCGAGGATATAAAAGAGCATCTTTCAAAACATCCAAAATTTGAAATCAAAAGGGAAAAGAAAAAAGGAACATAGCAGTAGCAATGACTTCGAGAAGTTGATGAATAAGTGGCCAACTTTTTTAGAAGATTGAACAAGGGAATAGCGAAAAATATAAAGTTAAGCTTCCATTGATTTGTTTTTAATTGTGATGGTATTGTTCATTTTGCTAACAACTCCATATAAGAAAAATGCGAGGAATGATGAAGATTACACAAATGAAAACAAACATATTATAAAGGCAAAACAAAAGAAATATTTCAAAAGAAATCTTATGCACCAAAGAGACATATCCACAGTCAGGATGAAGATGAAGTCAGTGGAAACACTTTGAGATGAAAAGAGTTCTACTCATGGTAGTAGAAGACTCTAATAATGAAAAGAAGACAGAAGATACTCATGGTAGTAGAAGACTCTAATAAAGAAGACACCGAAGAAGAATATGAAGAGGCATAATTTGACTACCGAGAATAATTGTTGAGTTCCATAGAAGTTGTAAGAAGAGAAGAGAAGAAAAACAAGAAGCTACAAGAAGAACTAAACAAGAAAGAAGACAATTAAGAACTAGAACAAATTATCATGAAATTGAAGGTTTAAATAGAACAAGATAAAAGAATTGAAGAATCACTCAAAGAACAACTAGAATAAAGAGACAGGATCATTGGAAATTTGGAAGCATAGATTGTCACCTTGAAAAAGGATCTTCAAATGAAAAATATGAAGAACAATTTTTTTTTTGGATGAGATTATCAACAGTCAAAAGCCTCATCATGACAAGTCCGAACTTGGATACAATCAGATAGATAAGGGATCAAGCTCCAAAACAACAGAACATGAAACATATCCAAAACGTTATGCAGAAACAATAAAAGAGGATAGAAAGTCCCACAAGGAATATTACAGGGACACTCCTCCATCGAGAAGATTCATATTTCATAATCAATGACCGATAGAAACAAATAGTCCTCAGAAAGAAGAAGGATTCATAAAAGTAACTCCTTTCAAAATATCTTCAACTCCCAGGTATCAAACTATATTTTTTGGTTTATGTTAAGCATGCAATAATTTTGGACATAAAGTTGTAAATTGCAAAGATAATAGGAGGAAAATAAACAAATTTGAAAGGCATACACAAAATGGTTATCCAAGAAGGACTATTGAAACACAAAGAAGAAGCTACAACAGGTTGGAATCATTTAGTACTGAAGTGGAATGATACAAGTGAAACAACTTTGGACACATGGCCAAAAATTGTAGAATGACAGTGACTCCTAGAGAAACACAACATAACTACAACAGTCACAGATAGGAACCTCAGAAGAGAACACAAATAAGAAACTAGAATCAGTATAGAAATGAAGAATGCACACTCACTCTACAAACTAAGAAGAAGAAATGTGGTTGGTATGTTGAAAGTGGTTGTTCAAAACACATGACATGTCATAAAAACAAGTTTCTTACATTAAGAAAGGAAAGAGATGGATCATTCTCCTTTGTAAATGATGATTCAACTAAAATCATTGAAAAATGCATAGTCAAAATTGGAAACGAGAATACCAAGGCAGAAAATGTTCTACTAGTAGAAGATATGAAACATAATCTTCTAAGTGTAATTGAAATATGTGAACAAGGTCATAAAATTACTTTCGATTCACAGAAGTGTGAGATAAGAAAAGGTTTAGGAAAATTGATTGCAACAACTGCAAGAACTTCAAGCAACATATATGTATTAAGTTAAATTGGAAATGAAAGTTGTTGTCTAGGAAAGGAAGATTAAAGTTGTCTATGGAATAGAATAATGGGTCACATACACTTTGACAACCTTGTCAAAGTCAACAAAAAGGAAGTAGTTAGAGAAATTCCCCAGATCAAAAAACCAACCAACACTTTATGCAAGCATTGTCAACAAGGAAAGTAAAAAAAAGACCAGGTTCAAATCAAAGGAATATTCAATGACAATACCACTCGAAATTTTTCATATTGATCAAGTTGGACCAACTACCACAAAGGGTTTAAAAGGTGAGAAATACTTTATGTTATTAGTTGATGATTATACAAGAATGACTGCAATTTTCTTTCTCATGAATAAGTCAGAAGCTTTTGAAAACTTCAAGGTCTACAAGGAAATGGTTGACAATCAAGGTCTACAAGGAAATGGTTGAAAATCAAATGGATTCAAAACTCAAATGTTTGAGATCTGATAATGGAGGAGATTTGACTTCAAAGGAATTTATAGACTACTACAACAAGCATGGAACAAAAAGGAAACTCTTCGTTGCTAGGACACCTCAACATAATGGAGTTGTTGAAAGAAAGAACAAGACAGTATAGGAAATGGCTTGAACAATGCTAATGGATTCAAAATTGACATACATGTTTTGGAAACATTGAGTGCATACAATAGTTCACATTCAAAATAGAGTAATGCTCAGAAAAAACAATGAAAAAACTCCTTACGAGCATACAAGTGTTACAATATGAGGTTGAGCAAATTTTTGGAAAGCATCAATGTAAAAATTGATGAAACAGGTGGACGAGAATTAAAGGAAGAAGAAAATGAATCAATGGAACAACTTTATGAAGAAGAAGAACGAGATGAAGAATAAGTAGAAGGGGAAGATGAAGAGGATCAGACAGAAGTAGAAGAAAAAGTTCATCAAGTTCCTCCAAAGACACCTAACAAACAAGTACAGAAGAATCATCCTTCAGATCATATTATCAAAAACAAAGATGCAATATTTGAGACTAGCAGAAGAATATGTTGACCAAAACAAACACACCTAGCACTCTTATCTACCATTGAACCAAGTAGTTTTGAAGAGGCTAGCAATGATGAATTCTTGAATAAGGCCATGGAAGAAGAATTGGATCAAATAGAGAAGAATGACACTTGGGAATTGGTCCCAATACCAAATAATAAGAATGTCATTGGCACAAAGTTGGTTTTCATAAATAAATTGAATGAAGATGGACATGTTACAAGGAACAAGGCTAGATTTTTATGTAAAGGATATGCGTAAGTTGAAGGAATCGAATTTGAAGCGACATTTTCCCCAGTTGCTAGAATGGAAGCAATCTAATTTCTCTTAGCTTATGCATGCTCCAATAATATTAAAGTGTATCAGATGGATGTCAAATCATCTTTTCTGAATGGGGAACTTGAAGAAGAAGTCTACATTAAACAACCAAAAGGATTCCAGTTGTCATAGAATGTAGATTATATGTGTAAATTAAAGAAGGCATTGTATGGTCTAAAACAAGCTCCTAGAGCATGGTACTCTAGACTAGATAATTATTTACAACAAGTAGGGTTCAGAAAAGGAAGTGTAGACAACAACCTATACATCAAGTTAACTCAATATGGTATTTTATTAATTGAAGTTTATGTTGGTGATATTATTTTTCGAGGTAGTGATGACACGTTAAGCCATAAATTTGCAAAGGATACGCATAATGAATTTGAAATTCAGTAAGACCAAGTTTATTGGTTAGAGTACAATATGTAGTATTATGTATACAATTTTTAGATCTGTATAGGACATATTCCATGTGGGGCACACTCTACAATTTCACTCTCTAGAATAAGCCAGAATTCAACAAGGTATGCCATTTTTTCTATAAATCCTTTTTTGAGAGGTTCCATGCAGTGAAACATGGAGGAATTGCATAAAATACACTAAAGAACATTCTGTATTATTTTCAGACCTTTATTCATTACAGGTACATAGTTATGATTATTTCAAGTTAGGGTTGTTGACTAATCTAAAATTAGTCATGTGAGACTCAACTAAAGTTTGATGAAAATGATGGTCTCTTGTTGTTAATGTTAAGGAAGGTTTGCAGGTATGTGATCATATACACCAGGTCTATTACAAGGTTACAAATCATATTTGGATGATGAAATTGATGAGGGATTTTGGTTGAGGTACATGTTGGGTACATGGTTGAGACAAGTAGTTTATGAGTTGGCACATACATGAGGTGTATAGTTGATGATGTTGCTACATTTTGATGAGTCATAGTTGATGAGTGGTTGATGCATGATTGGTACATACTTGGTACATGGGTGGAGGAACTTGTTAGTAGTACTATTGACACATGGTTTATGGATGATGCAACATACTTGTCTTGGTATATTATTAGAAACATATATTTATCTTGGTGATGATTATGAGTTGTTGTGTTATGCTTGGTTGATGCACATATTGGTGATATTGTGCATATGGTTGAGAGTTTTCTTGGTGATTGATATTGGTTAGTAGATCTGATTTGGTTGATAATATTGATGAGAAAGGTTGTTTTGATAGGTTGTAGATCTGATTTGGTTGATAATATTGATGAGAAAGGTTGTTTTGATAGGTTGTTTGGACAAGTTATTGTGGCAGGTTATTTTTATAGGTTTGGTGCATGGTTGATGCACTTGTTTATGGTACAAGTTGAAGTGCAGGTTGATGTACGGTACATGTTGGCACAGGTTATTGGTACAGGTTGTTACAGGTTGTTTTTTACATGTTGGTTGGTACAGGTTTACAACAGTATATCTCATAGTGATAGTGTGACAGTGGTTCCATCATTCTACTTCTATGACGAGGCAGTTGGATGGGGCAAGGACAGGTGGTTGTAGACACCTTATGGTTCTAGCCGGAGAAAATAAGGGGTTTTAGTCTCCTTCTGGTTGTATCCAGAGAATTGGGCAGTTGGATCTTCCCTCAAGTTGTAGCCTAAGAAACTAGAGGGTTGGATCCTCCTTCCATTTGTAGTTGGAAAAAAAAGGAAGTTGGTGCTTCTAATTAATGTAATTCTTAAACACATATAAGAAAAAACATTATGTGGTTTTCTCCCACTTTGGGTTTCCACATAAAAACAATGCTGTAATGTATATGTGTATGATTGTTCATTTGTTCATTTTTTATTTAATCTGAAACTATTGGATGATAATGCTACATTGATATAACACTTGCATTTTATGGTTAAAAAGGATTAAATTGCTCTATTACTAATTCACCCCCCATCTCAATAATCCAACAGATGATTTATTGAGTTGTTGCTAAGGTTGTTATCACGCTTTATGATTCCTACTATACTACTTATATTTTTTGTGTGTGATCTTGTTGCTCTACTCTTAATTAATTCATTTATGAATACAACTTTCAGTTCTCATTCATCACAGTTACCCCCTCTTTTAGCGGTAATGTGCCCATTGATACTTGTAATTTATGCACCTTTTCATGCACATTATGAATCTTTTGACTTATCTCCTATTGCACCCTGTCTTCACTAAGTTGTGTCTATACCCCCATATATTCTATATAAAGTTGAGTGTATTCTATATCAAGAGTATTTATACTACCAACGTTGTCATTGTTTTCTTCCTCACCTCCCTCTCTTCGGGTGGAGTGCTTGGTGTCACACATACTCCTAGATCTACTATTCATGCATAGAAGCCATGAATTGATTCACTTATATTTGTGACTTGATATTCCACTAGAGCCTCCTTCTCTTTCTTCACCTATGGAAGTTATTGATATACCTTCTCGAATTCCTGTTGAATTCTTTCTACCTTCTGCACAACCTCATTGTTCTCTGTTTTAACTTTCTTGTACTCTGTATCTAATGCAATGTTTTATGCCATAAGCTTTACCAACTCGTTGTATGTATTTTCTGCTCGTACGTTCATTTCTTATGTTGCACTCATTTTTAGTTCCTACAATAAATCCATTGGCAGTTGTGATAATACTAAGTCAATTTGACCTAGCACTCTGGCTTGTTCCTCCATTTTTGTTGTGGGGAACTCGACTACCCCTATATCTAGCTTAATCAATATTCATTCACCAATAAATCCTAATGACTGGGATATTTTTGGCTATACCTCCCTAGTCTTGGTAATGATTTTTGTTGGTTTCTCCTTTGTTTGTTTCCCTGGCATGATGTTTGTTGCTTCTAATAGTTGTCACAATGTTACCATCTATTCCTCCATGTGTTTGTTCATCTCTTGTTGTTGTTGTTGTGATGCACACCAAAATTCATAGTAAGTGACTTATTTTACTTGGTCACCTATCTTCTCCAAATCTTCCTCTATCAAATCCTGGATAGCCACTTCCTTAATGACTTTGCTCTTCAACCATTGTTGTTTGGGTCTCCTTGTTTCTGTATATTTTCTCTTTATGTTATTGCATGGTTTTTTTGGTTGATTTTTTTCCTATGGGAATTCCCCTTTGTCCTTGTCGTCTCTTACTTTTTTGTCGTCATTAACCTGTGTATTTTCAGGTTTTTATCCTCTGGTGACCCTATATCTATGGGTGGAATATTCTACTCATCATTCCAAAAAATCATAATATGTCCCATCTACTCTTTTGTCAATTTGTATTGTGTTGGAAACCATTGTTGATCTAGGTCCTTCTTTTCTTGAACGTACATGTGGTGACACCCTTCTTTAAAACACACCACTTCCTTGTATTCCTCTATCACCTGTGGTGGTATGCATTGTGTCCTCTCTATGTTTTCCCCAATATTTTCCTTATTAATATAGAATGCAAAATTACTATCCATTTGCCACGCCTTATGTGTCATGTACCAAAGTTTCTAATATCGCGCAACTAAGCAAGGCTTCTTCATGAATCTTAAAAATTGATTGTTATCTAGCTCCTTCTAATTCAATAGACCTACAAGGATCAATAACCAATAGTAGTGGAATTTTTAGCCTTATCCTATGCTTCCTCACTGTCAATAAAAAATTGATTTAACAAAAATGTTGCCCAGTCCATATGGTCACCCTGGATACATCATTCTATTGCTAATATGTTTGTTTCTAGCACTTGATCCTTTCTTCACTTCCTAAATAATTTACACTCTAGGTCTTGTGTTGCAAACCTTACCATTTGGTCATAGATGCTAGAAACGTCCAAACCGCATTGTCCACAAAATGTATGGAATTTTTCTTTCATTCGCTCAGCGAGAGATTTCTCATTCTTCTTATCAAAAAATAATTATGCAGGGTCCTGCCCCTATGACATAAGACCTATAATGAAAACTATAAAATCAATATCAATGGAAATGAGCTTATAAAGTCAAATGTATCCCCCATGCACATAACTTAGAAGCATTTTCACAAACACATTGATCTCCCGACTCCTTCCAAAACGCAATATATTGGATAGGTTTATAAGACCTTCTTTATACAACCCCCTAATCCACACCTATGGCTTGATGACTATTATATGAGTCTTGACATGGATGAACTTCATTAGGAAATTGTTGGCTACTAGTTGCGGGAATTTATTTTTTTCCATGATATATTGGTTATCATATTTTAGAGATGGTATAAAACATTAAATTTCCCCTTCTATGATGACTCCCTCTAGAATTAGTGGCTCCATTAATGGGTACTTTACATCCTTCTCTAAATGGACCTGTTCCCCTGATGGATTTCTTGGAGAGATATAATCCTTGGTGAAATTTTGTACTGAGGATGATTACTCCTATGTCTCTTCTACTACTAGTGGCATTGTTGGTTGATCGCACGACTTGTTCAGTATTGGCACTGACATTCCTGCTGCCTTAGGTGGTGCCATATTCCTTTGTGACACTGGTTTCGAATTCCAATTGGTTCTAGAATTCAATTATGAACTTTGTCTCTTTAACTTTGTCTCTCGGCTCTGTAACTTCATCTCTCTATGCAAACTATAAATGATAATAATGTTCCCCCATCATCCCTTCACTTTATTTTATACTTCATTTCCATCTCTATCTTCCTTTCACGCCTAAATATTTCATCTAATCCACTAGTAGTTGGCATTAATTACCTACCTTAATGATCCATGAACTATGTATATTTGAAAATTTCTCCATTTGATTCTACAATCTATCACGATCCTCTACATTTATTATTATGTGGTGTCACTACTTCATATTCATGGTAGCTCTTTAATGTATGTCCCATCATAGAGTTTCTTAATTAATCTTAGCTATCATCTACGCAATTTATTCTTTCTACGTGGTCTCTTTTCTCTGCAACAACTTGCTTCCTTCATTTATGTGTCCTTATTCCTTTTTCTTTCTCTTCTCCAACTTTTTCCTTCTTTTCCTCTTTATCAACTAACCTTAACTTCTTGGAACTCTCAATTTTCGACTTCTTTCCTTAACCCTTTTTTTTTTGTTTTCCTATTTTACTTTATTTTACTTTATTTTTATGTATTTTATTCTTATAGTACAAGTTAACTTGTGTAACTCCCTTAGTGTATGGAAGGACGATTGTCCCTATACAGTTTCAAGAGACTCCTATTCACTAGTCCTTCCACGACTTGTCCATCTAATTATTCTAACTAAACTGCACCTACGTCAGTTACATATTTGATCATGTATAGCCCTAGCCAGTGCATCCAAAACTTTCCTTAGTGTTGTAAGAACTAACTATCATAGAGTAGTACTAGATCTCCTGTATGGAACTTATTCTTCTTGATGTGTCTATCATGCAATTCATTTTCTCGTTCCTTTCGTACTTCCTGATGGAACCCTACAATAAATCGATCCTCCTCTAATACTAGTAAATATGATAGTATTTCATCTATAGCATTGGAATTCATAATTTATTCCATCACAGTAATTCACGGACTTGGTACAAGAACCTCCATGGGCATTACTACCTCGTGTCTAGAAGATAATCTAAAAGGTCTTTGACTTGTCAATTTCTTGTATGTAGTTCTATAATCCCATAAATGTGTATGCATTCTTAAGTCCTAGTCATCTTGTGCTACATTGCACACCTTAGTCAATGCATTCTCCAGTATCTTATTGAAGACCTCCACAGATCCATTTTCTTGTGGGTGATATGGATTACTCTTTCAATGGTGTATAGGGAACTCTTCTATCAATGATGCAATTTTCCTATTAAGAAAATCAATCCCTTGATTGATCATAAGTACTTTAGGATACCCAAAGCTTGTAACTATGTTTTCAAACAAGAACTACATAGTTTTCTCTGTGCTACAATCTGTAACTGGTTCTACCTCTCCCATCTTGTGAAGTAGTTTGTTGTAGTAATTATGTACCTAGATCTTGTTCTCCTCACTGGTGGCTTAATCAGTCTAACAAAATCCACTACCCATTTTTAAAATGCATGTAATGTGACTTATGGACTCAAAGGAATCTCATTGCTCCACGACAACCTTCCTTCTCTCTGACAGATTTTGCAACTTTGACAATACTCCTTAGCATCCTTGTGGAGAGTAGGGCACCATAGCCCTACACACAATATATTCTACATTATCTCCTTTCTTACATAATATCCTCCCACAATTCCATCATGTGCCTCTGCTAGGATCATTGGTCCTTTTTTTCTAGCACACATCATTGCAATATCTCATATATGCCTAACTTATATAATTTTTCTATGATCAACTGATAATACACTACTTTAACCACTAACTACTTCTTATTTTCTATTGTCATGTCATATGGAGCCACTCCTCTGCATAAAAATTGAACAATTTCTGCAAAGTGGTCATCTATCATTTGAATTGAGAATAATTGTGCATCTAGTAAACCATCATCTAGGTTCCCTTGTCAGTATCTATTAGAAATGGTATGGTCTTGCATTCAATTTCCTTGGATTCACAATCACTTCAAAATTATACTCTTGGAACAAAAATAACCATCTACAGATTCTCCCCCCCACCACTGGCTTTGTTAAGAACCAAATATCAATATAGCATAGAAAAACCTCAGAAAAAGTACTCAACACCTTGAAAAAGAGATAATTTCAGATAATAAGCCTCTTCGAGGGGGACACCTCCTTTTACCCCACTTAAATGTTCAAGTATAAGATGATTCAAAATGAAAATATCTCCTTGGTATATATGGGAGACTAGGAGGTATAATTACAACTAATGGCCTAAAGCCGACATAAATAAAATAACATTACTAATATAATATTCCCCAATTAAGGGGTAATGAGACAATATTACGGCTTAACATGCCCCTCCCCTTGAGACAAGTGTTGTCCATAATGCTTGAGTAACTCTGGATGCTTCTATATAAAAGGCTCATCTTCCCAAGTGGAATCTTCGACTAGTAGTTTCCTCCATTTAATGAGATACTCTGAAATGGATCTATTCCTCAGCTGACAAATTCT
>SNQJ01S0109139.1:0-29278 GCA_010110895.2 Picea sitchensis
GTGGGGGGAGTTTTGAAAATGTGTGTCTCCAAATTGGGCAGTACAACCTGAAATATCATATGTTTTCTATTAACATGGGTGGTTGTGATATTGTTCTTGGTGTGGAATGGTTATGCATTCTTGGTCCCATACTCATGGATTTTAAGGAATTAACCATGCATTTTGAACAAGTGAGCCAACAATTTAAATTTCAAGTAATCACACCAGGCTCCCCTGAGATCATCATTTCCCATTGAATGGAAAATCTCCCAAAAAAAGGTCATTGTGGCATTATTTCCCAACTCCATTCTATTCAAGAAATTGAGACATATGTGGTGCATATCAACCTCCAATGTATCATCTCCAAACACCAAGTTGTTTTTTCCACTCCCTAGGGAGTTCCTCCTTCTCATGGTGTTCATAATCATTCCATTCCTCTCATCCCCGATAGTCTTCCTCCCAATTTTCACTCTTATCGTTATCCCCTTTCCCAAAAGAATGAAATTGAGAAAAATTTTAAAGAATTGTGAGTTGTCAATGTTATCCTCCCTAGTACTAGCCCTTATTATTCCCCTATGGTCATCGTGCTCAAAAAATAAGGTACTTGGTGCATATGTCCAAACTTTCACGCCCTCAATAAACTCACCATTAAAGACAAATTTCTCACTCTTTTCATTGATGATCTCTTGGATGAGTTAAGTGGTGCTCATTATTTTAACAAACTTGATCTTCATTCTTTCTACCACCAGATATGTATGAGAGAGGAAGACATCCCTAAGACTTCTTATCGCACTCATAAGGGTCACTGTGAATTCTTGGTCATGCCCTTTGGCCTTTGTAATTTTCCATCTAGTTTCCAAATTCTCATGAACCATGTTTTCCATCCTTTTATTCATCATTTTTTCCTAGTTTTATTTGATAATATTATCATCTATAGTAAAACCTAGACATAACATCTTACCCATGTGGATCAAGTTCTCGGTCTACTCTCTCAGCACCAATTTTTTCTCAAGCAATCTGAAGGTTCCTTTGGAGCTTTGGAAGTGGTGTACTTGTGTCATATTGTTGGTAGGGATGGTGTAAGGATGGATCTTATTAAAATTTAATCTATGCAGGATTGTTCTCGCCCAAAAAATATCAAGATCTTGCGTGGTTTTTAGGGTTTACCAGGATATTATCGCAAGTTTGTTGGATCCTAATAGTTCGTGAATCATTTAAATCATTGAAAGAATACATGTGCACAACTCCTGTCTTGGCCCTTCATGACTTCACAAAGAATTTTTTTCTCGAATGTGATGCATCTAGGAAAGACATTGGCACAATACTCATGCAAGAGGGTAGACCCTTGGCCTTCACTAGAAAACAATTCTCGGAGCGACATATTGGTCAATCAATATATGAAAAGGAAATGTTGGTTGTTTTGCATGATGTGGATCTCTAACACCCTTATCTCTTGGGGCAAAGCTTCCAAGTTAAAATAGACCATCAAAGCCTCAGGTATTTCCTAGAAAAAATTATTTCATCCTAGGAGCAACAAAAATGGGTGACCAAGTTGTTTGGATATGAATATGAGATCATTTATAAGAAGGGAAAACAAAATGTAGTGGTTGATCCTCTATCCAGAAAGTATGAAGATGAAGGATCCATTTTTTCCCTGTCCTTCATTGTCCCAGATTGGCTCTAAGTTGTTCACGAGGAGTGGTTGGAAGACCCCAAAACTTCTCGACCGATCCAACAATTGCAAGACAATTCTCCAGTTTCTCCATAGCAGTCTTGGCACAATGAAAAGATTCACTACAAAGGCCATGTATATTTAAGCCACTAGTCATAACTTAAATCCACAATGCTTTATGATCTTCATGCTTCACCCACAACATGGAATTATGGGTTTACCAAAACCTATCAATGGTTCAAACGTTCCTTTTTCTAGGAGGGTTTGAAACAAGATGTCTGCACCTTTGTGGTTGAATGTGATGTCTATCAATTCAAAAAGGGGGAAACTATCAAAGCTCCGGGCACACTACAAATGCTTCGAGTCCACTAGCTATTTGGCGGGAATTTCTCTGGATTTCATTGTGGGATTATCTAAATCCAACAATAAGTCAGTCATCATGGTGGTAGTTGATCACCTTTCCAAACATACTCATTTTTGTGCTCTTCAACACCCGTTCACAACAGCCATAGTGGCTGAAATTTTAATGGATCATATTTTAAATATTCATGACATGCCTCATTCTATTATATTTGATAGAGATCCCATTTAAACCAACAATTTTTTGCAAGAACTATTCAGGCTCCATGACACAATTACATCTCAATACTCCTTATCACCCACGAATTGATGGAAAAACTGAAGTTGTCAACAAGTGTTTAGAAAAATATTTGAGGTGTTTTGAATATCACTGGCAACATCAATGGGATCAGTGGTTACCCCCAGATAAATGGTGGTATAACAGATCTTACCATACTGCTACCTACATGACTCCTTTTGAAGCAGTATACGGAGAAAATCCCATGTCAATTATTTCCTACATACTAGGGGCCTCAAAGGTTTAGGAGGTTAACAAAACTCTTACAACCTATGTTTCCATTCTTCGTGCTCTCAAATACAATTTGGTCACGGATCATAATCGTATGAAACAATAAGAAGATCAAGGACTTCCAAAATGCCAATTTTCTATAGAAGACTAGGTGTTTCGTCATCTATGACCTTACAAGTAGAGTTCACTCAAAGTTGCACACTGTTAGAAATTTGCTCCCAAATTTTATTGTCCTTATACAATTCTCAAGTGTGTGGGACCATAGGCCTATCAATTATCTCGTCCTAGTCATTCTAAGATCCATCATGTTTTTCATGTCTCATTCTTAAATAAGGTGATTGGATCTAAGTTCCAAACTCAAACCAATATTCCAGAGATGGATGTTGAAGATTCCATATGGTTACAACGACAGAAAGTCTTGGTCCAGCGTGAACATTGTCTCTATCAGTGCACCATCAATGAAGTGTTAATGCAGTGGAAAGATAGAACTCCATAAGATGTCACCAGGGAGACAACCATTATTCTCTAGGAATTTCCTCATCTCGAGCGTTGAGGACAAGGATGTTTTTCAAGGGGGAGGGCATATTATGGACCTAACCCCCTAACTTCTCATGTAGGTAGAATAATATATTTCCATGTAATAAAGGTCGATACTAGTTAATAAGGCCTATTTAATAAATATGAACAAGTCAATGTAAGAAAACCTAATAGAAGCTTCCACTTCTAGAAAGATCTTCCTTTAGGATGTTCTTTAGAAGATAGAATTAGTATAAATAAGTGTAGAAGATATGAAATGGATTTGTCTTGAGAATTATTGTAATAGAGC
Organism: Picea sitchensis; assembly: GCA_010110895.2. NCBI lineage: Eukaryota > Viridiplantae > Streptophyta > Pinopsida > Pinales > Pinaceae > Picea > Picea sitchensis. The sequence continues at coordinate 3,346 of SNQJ01S0109139.1, forward strand.
TCTACTATGCGAGAGTGTTCCCCCTTGAAAAGGCAAGTGAACATTGTTTCCTATTAATAAAGATATTATTCTGGTGTTGTGGAATCCATCTATTTGTTATTCCGTTGTTATTCTATGTAGTATCTTGTTTTTATGTTGTTTAATCCCCTGTTATTCAAAGCAATATTTATGCTTATGCTATTATAATAAATCTGATACGTAACAAATGGACATTAGGTGGAAAGAAGGAATCTCAATTATGAAAGAATTTATAAACGGAGACTTGAAGCCTCAATCTAATTTTATTATTGAAGTGGTGAATCGTTGGTAAGCCTATCTCTCGATGATATATTTTAAGTGGATCCATTAAATCCATACTATTCATACTCAAAGCATTTAAAACCTTAAAGTAGATTTCTTCGTGACGAGAATGATTTCCTGTGTGCGTTCATATCACCAATAAAGCTAAAGTTTTGATAGCTAATGTGATACATCATTCATTTTATAAAATAAGGGCCACTGCAGTGGTTATGTCCCTACGGTTTGAAGGACACATTGAAACGTCACATTGTTCCTCGGAGTTGTTGTATGCGTGTAGGAAGTCTGTGGATTTGATTTCGTATTGGAATCTACCTGATGATCAGTGAATGTAAGAAACAATTTAAAATAAAGCTTAATGGAGTTGGATCCGATGGGATGGTTTGATGTATAAGATATTAATGAGGGTTTATTTTTGTACAAATATATAGGTAGTGAACTTTGGTTCAATTTTTTAATAATTTAATTATTTATAGGTAATTTAATTATTTATAGGATGGGAAAAAATTTACACTACATTAAATAAAGTTAAATAAAGATAGTGACCGATTAATTCTTTAATAATTTAACTATTTATAAGATGGAAAAAAAATTGCACTACATTAAATGAAGATACTAACGATTAAAATTATCATTCATATACGTGACATGTTAATATTATACAAATAAAAATATTAAAATAAAATTAATATTATACAAATAAGACACTAAAATAAAAGGAATATATGATGTAACACATACTAAAATAAAAGGAATATATGAGATAGTATATAATTTATTAATATTATACAAATAACACATGCTAACTTACTAAAATAAAAGGAATATGAAATATATTAGGTCGTATATAATATATTTGACTCGACATTTATATTTCATGAAGAAATTTAATTAATAAGTTGTGTCATTTTTGTGTATACATTCTCCAGATATACTAGCATACCTCCTAAGATGGCGAATGACAATGCTGAAGTAATGTGAAGGAAGTTATTTGAAGTTGGTTCCCTATTTCGATGATAACCTCTTACAATAATTCTCAAATGAGTGAAAAGTTTGTACATTTTAAAAAGAAGGAGAATAAATTCCATATATTCTATGGCAAATTAGAAAATTATATAATTAATCTCACTCGGTTCAAAATTCCCAACCCCAAAACACAATAAGAACCTAGGGGTCACAAAGGTTATCTATGTAAGCATAAAAAATTATAGGTGTTGTGAAGAGATTTTAAGAACATGCACACTCAATTCAAAGTAGCTAAGAGACACTAGCCATTGGAAACAAAGGGTACTTAATTTATCCCAAACCTTGTGGTAATTGTTTTAAAAATTATAGATAAAAAAAACATTCCCACCAAATCTTCCACATATTGTATTGAATTCCTTGAGAAGGAAGCTAAAATGACCACAAATTGTAGCTTTATTAAGAAAAATAAACATAAATCCGACATTGAGGTTCCCAAAATAAAACAAAAATCACGCTATTGTATCATCATAGGGTCAGTGTCTTTCCTATTATGTTAGTTTCCCATATTTCCCATTGATTGGAAGACTAAATAGCATAAATATCATAGAATAAAGTTCAATTTGGTGAGCTGAAAGAAATCCTACTAATGTCGAGGCGAACAATTGTCGAGAGATATGGCTCATCATTTTCCTCCATTGTCGAGAGAAAAGGAAAAATTCACAAATAAGTGAGAGAGCCTCACGTCATTCCGATTTTTCTATATTAGTAATTCAACAAATGACAGATGATAGAAAGTTTGCAAATTGATGATAGAATTCCCTTCAATCAAATAGAATACTCTACCCGCAAATCTCTTTTGTTTTTATATTTTTTAACGTCCCCATGCTATAGAATTATTTTTTCATGAAGAATCTATGAGTGTGAGGTCTCTTATCCAAAAGCACAGCGACTTACTAAGATATTTAAATCCCCAATGTGATTGATAACAACACCTCGCCTCAATGCATTCACCATGAGACAAGTTTTTTTCAATATGTTATCACCCTCTATCTTACACATCTTTGTTGCCATTTGTCTTGCTCATCTTGTCCTCCCATCCTACTCTGCGATGTGTTTTTATATCGATACATGTGTCTCTCTTTAACTTCATTAGTGGTCCGATGGAATTTCACCGCTGCCTTTCTTGGCTTCAAACCCTGTCTCTTTGCAAGATTTCACTGTAAACTTTGTTTTTCATGGAGAAGCACTGTTAATTTGTCCAAATATTTCTTAGTTTTTTGCACGAGTTCAAACAACAAGTTCTTATTTCTTGAATAAAACTTTGTTCTCTGTGGTGCACTACTATAAATAACCCATCACCAATTATCATTTAGTGACATTTCAATATTTTTTTTGGAAATCTATTGCTCCAATGAATGACAAAAGGCCCTTGATGTTAAGAAGTATAAAAAATTGGATAAATTGTTCATGTTGTTTACCAGGAGGAAGTGCTAGTCGTCTATCTATTAGCAAATCATGTTTTGGGTGGGAAGATTAAAGGTGTCAAGGACACATGAAAACTGGGTCCATATTACTCGAGCTCACATTATTTGTGTCTTGAAAGTTCTTGCTGATGTGATTCAATTGGAAGTAGATGAGAAGATATCTAGTCAAAGATATTCTAAGTGAGTCATAGCAGATGATCTTGTTGCCACTGCAAGTGGTTTTCAGCCTAAAAAACACCAAGTTTTAGGCGACGTCACAAATTGAAAAGGCCTTTGGTAAATTTCATGGAAACTATACATAATGACAACACTGCAAGCATGCAAGGAATTCTCATTGATTGGCTTGTAGAGGTATGTGGTCATAGCCATTCAATTTTTGATGAAGCTTATATCTCTTATGATGGAAAGAATGTAGATTACAAAAGCATTGGTTCCAATGACAAGTTTATAAGGTGTCAATCGATGGTCTTACTATGTATTTTGATCAACTATGCATTATGCCATTCTCCAATGTTATAATCCTTAATATATTGAAGTAAAACTTCCATACTAATTCCTTTTATGTTGGTTTATTTTACTCCACTCAAAGTACTTGAAAGTGATTGAGGAACTTCAAGTAATTGATTTACATCACTTATCCAAAGAAGAAAAACGTGCATTCTCCATCAACTTGTTTAATATTATGGCAGTTATCCAATGAAGAAAAACTTGCATTCTTCATCAACTTGTTTAAGATTATGGCAGTTGATTGTTGTGGGGTTACCGTGATGGACCTATGGAGTGGAAAATATGATTTTGGTGATTTTAAATATGTCATTGGTGGCTATTCTTATTCACTCTCAGCCATTAAAAATTGAATTATGTGTAGGTAACAAAAGAACCCCTTAAATTTGATTAGGTTTTTTGGTTAAAAGAAAAACACATCAAGGCAAAGTTTTTATTCCTTTCGGCTCCACTTAACATTTTTGAAAATGATTTTAAGTTACTTTAATCTATGTTTGTTAAGTTGTTTTGTTTTGGAAAATGGTGTGTTGCATTCTTCTAGCTTGAATAGTAGATGTGGATGTTATTTTCTTATGGTGAAAACAAATAGACCTTAACAACATTAGCAAATAAGTGTGGTCTTTTGGTGCCAAAAATCTATTGTAAATGGGAATATCAACGAATTCCACATTTTGTTTGCTTATGGACTATGCATTTGTTTGTGTTTGTCATAAATTAATGTTGCAAATATCATGATATATCTTACTATTTATATGTTGTTGATAATATGGGTGGAAAATATCTTCTTATACAATGCCTTGGACATAATTAAAATAAATAAACTCTATTGATTAGCTTAATCTCAATCAATTTAAAACACCATTTTAATGCAAAGTTTGTAGTAAGGTCTTATGTTTTAATACAACTCCAATCCAATAAGAAAAAAGGAAAGTCCAAATAAGTTTTGATAATTTCTTTCATTTATTTTCATTTAGTTACATAAGAACTTGAACTCCTTATAGGGTTTCATTTTAGAATGGAAAATTTTTGCATAACATGCCCCTAAAATTAGTTATGCATAGATATTTATTTTGCTTCTCCCTATAACATCACGTTCTTGCGCACTGAGAGAACTTATTCTTTGAGGACACTTGCTCGCAAGTAATCCGGATTTTATTCTATTAAAACATTGATTTTGATTATGAGGCGTTATGGGTTGGTGACATGTTGTTTTACCACATTGAAATAGACAGGTGCTATTGACTCATTTTTACCAAGTGTGAAGGATTTTGGACCTCGAGGATGCAGAGGCATTGATGGAACCCCTTGGACTCTGGATTGAGTCGAGGAGTGTACCATTGGGGTTTGATTGTTTTATTGTGATATTAGTGCATCTAATTAGATGATATGATTATGGATATATTTCTGACATGATTCGTTGATGATACAAGCTGACGATAGCTTGTCAACCAGACTCACATGTGTAGTAGAGGGGTCACACATGACTACTAGAGATGTTGAGAGAGAGGTGTGGACAACATCCCTGACACAACCTACTAGCACTCCCGTCGTGGCTCGAACTGTAGGTTAACATTTACCTACTTCGAGAGGACCCACGATGCCGTGAGGGTAGACTGTGACAGTCGCTCACGATGATTCTAAGGGGCACACAATAAGGCGGGGGCCTTATTCCTTAGATGCCCTTAGTCGCCCACAAGTTCACCTGGCGAAGTATTGACTCCAGGGGTTTTTGATGTCTACCAAGTCAGTCAAGAGGCGAGTGGCACCCTTGTAGCATGTGGTGCATCCTAAAGGGAACGTCATGCAAGAAAAATGGAAAGAGACGAGTGGCACCCTTGGAGCATGTATTGCGTCCTAAAGGGCATGTCACGCAAGGGAAACAAATTAAGGTGAGTGGCACCCTTGGAGAACCGAGTGCGTCCTGAAGGGCACGTCGCATTGTTGATGATAAATGAATGGACCTGGATGGCATTAGGACAAATAACGTGTTAAGAATTTAAAAAAAAAAATTGCCTAATAAAATGTCGCCCACTATGAAAATTTAAGGTCTAAGTCTAAATTATGATAGTGGTAAAATTTTACCTATCTATTTAAAAATTAAAAAAATAAAAATAAAAACAACATAAATAATAATTATACTCTTCGTTAAATCTTGTAATAATAAGGGGCTAAGCAATTTAAATGATTCATAAAAATTTGTTAGGGTAAAATTTAAAAAAAAGGGAAATAATTGTTTTATTATTTATGATAATATAAAAATATTAACTAAAAAGGGAAAAAGGAAAAAGAGGGTTAATTTCTACACCTGCCAATTTGAGTCCTAAATGAAAAGGGGAAAGAGGGAAATCTAAAATATTTAGGAAACTAGGAAAAGAGGGAAACATAAGAAGAAAAGGGAAACCCAAGGGAAAAAACAAAAAGTCAAACTTAGTAAGGTATCTACCATTAAGAAATTTGTAATTTAAAACTGAACTAGCAAATTGATAATGGGGAAAGTCATTAAAACTTGTAAGAGAATTTGGGGACACCTAGGAGCAATTCTAGGAGTGACTCCAGGTGGGTGAGGGAAATAAGGGAATTTTATTAATTAAAGAAATTAATTTTCAGAGGAATGAAGGGGATGGGTGACACTTGTACAAGGAGGAATTTTTAGGATTTAATTTTTAAAAACTTAATTAAATGAGATTTTAGGAAAGTAAGGGACTTTGAAACTCTATATAATGAAGGGAGGAGAAGGATGAAGGATCTCTTCTATTTGCGTAATGTTATGATGTAGAAATATCTACTTGACTAACTTAGCTTGTGGGAGTTGGGATACCCAGCTCGATGAGGAGTGGTAGCTTGGCCTTGCGAGGCAAGATGGGAGCTAGTTGAATCTCTGGATAGTGTGTGTGGCCCCTTTGCGGATCGGGGGGCTAAGGGGGAGGAAGAGTACCCCTAGCATTGGCTGGGAGGTACCAGTGAAGTCTTGTCAGTTGGCAAGCGGGAGTTGCATGGAGCACGTGGGACATCATTGAGAGCGGGCGATCAGGCAACGATACGCTCTCTTCATTTTTGTATGGTATATTTTTGTAGGATTTATTCTTGGATCTGCATGTTTAATGGAGTAAGTAAACTGATTGTCTAGATTGATGACTGAATTTATTTCATAGCCTATCTCGATGATTGATTGACTCCCATGGCCTTCATTTCTCTGCAAGTCTTGACCTCCTTGTGGTGTTTGATTGTGACCATTGTGGTGGTTTTGCCTATCATCCCTAGCTCATCAGTCATCGCCTGGGCAGTCGGCCTGGAGCCTGATCTACAGTCGTCGCTTCGGTGTTAATAGACCTATGGATCTCAACACCCTGCCTCTTTATGCGAGGATGATGAGCAAAGGACAAACCTATTAGTCGTCTACCTCCGTTGTTGTCCTTGGATGATTGGATCCTTTCGGTTCTCTTACTATTGTCTACAATTTGTATTGGTATTCTAGCAATGGAAAAATGAATTGACTCATGTCTGCATTTTGTATTTGTATTCTGGCAATGGAAAAACGAATCGATTCATGTCTGCATTTTGTATTTGTATTCTGGCAATGGAAAAACAAATTGATTCATGTCTGCATTTTGTATTGGTATTCAGGCAATGGAAAAACAAATTGATTCATGTTTTCATTTGGTATTGGTATCCTGGAAATGGAAAAAAAAAATGATTTTAAATGTTGCCAGAAATTGCCATTTTAAATGCCCACGTTTTGCTTTCAAATGAGACAAAGATTGCCGTTTAAAATTGCCCATGTTTTGCTTTCAAATGAGATTGAGTTTGTTGTTTTAAATGCCCACATTTTCCCTTCAAATGAGACTGAGATTGTTGTTTTAATTGCTCATGTTTTTTCTTTCAAATGAGACTGAGTTTATTGTTTTAAATGCCCACGTTTTTGCTTTCAGATGAGACTGAGTTTATTGTTTTAAATGCCCACGTTTTTTCTTTCAAATGAGACTGAGTTTGTTGTTCTAAATGCCCACGTTTTTTCTTTCAAATAAGATTGAGTTTGTTGCTTTAAATGCCCATGTTTTTGCTTTCAAATGGGACTAAGATTGTCATTTTAAATGCCCACGTTTTTTCTTTCCAACAATGGATTGATTTGCGGTAGAAATCACCCACAAATTTAGACTTTTAAATCTTAAATTCACTTGACAGAATGAACATGGTTTTGGTAAATAAAAATTGATTGTGTGCATGTTGAATTCTCCCACCCTTTTTCTTGCTATTCAATTCATAGCTGACTTGTAGTAATGACCACTATTTCGCCTTCAAACTGTGACTGCATTTTCCCTTGAGTGATGGACTGTGTTGATGTTGATTGGATACATTTTCCTTTAATTGTTTCGTTGCTTTCGACTGGGCACGATTGGCCACCATGTGGGCACTGCGTTTTTGCTAATTTTTCCACAGCGAATTAAATGGATAACAGTTAGTTAAATGCCTTACTATTGCTAGATTCATTGCTATGTAATGGTTGCATTAAATGCCTTGATTTTTGCCAGCAAATAAAATGGATAACAGTGAGTTAAATGCCTTGTTATTGCTAGATTCATTGTTATGTAATGGTCATATTAATTTCCAGAACAATTGCTAAAGCAATGTAAATGGACAGCAGATTCATTCTTTGGATTAAATGACACAGTGAGTTAAATGTTAACTAACACCTTAAATGCCTTGCTATTGTTGTATTACTTGTTATGACAACATTCATGTAAACTACCTTGTTAGTGCGCTTTTAATTGTCATGTTAATGGTCATGTAATTGCCTTGTTATTTCTATATTAATTGTTAAGTAACCGCGATGTTAATTTCCTCGATAAATTGCTCCAGCCCTGCTAATAGTTAGTAGTTTCCTTCTAATATTATTAGACAGATAGTATTGTTAGTTCGGTCAATATAAGTGGACTACATGCTAAGATTTAATTGTTCATAAATGTTATAATGATAGAATTCTACTTTAAGATTGTAAATGTTGTTATTTAAGTTAATGTCTAGTTGGGTGGAGAATTTGGATTAACATAAACTTGACCGATTAAGTTGTGTTAAGGATTAAAATTTGATTGGTAAGTAAGGAATGGATTGCAAATTTTAGACTCGTTGGATTGAATTTTAATTAAGGATAGAGTGCATTTATAATTATGGTTTTAGTATTGACCACTTAGATTTGCAAAATTAATTGTATTAACGTTTATTTAGCAGACACATTATTGTCTAATTGTAACTTAACGTGCCCCATTAGAATGGAACCCTTGTTAAAATTGAATGTAATCATAGACCGGTTAGACTGGATGATTGGTGGGGGCAGGGACAATGTTGTGTGGGATGGCGTCACCCCCTTCTCTTCATCCTCTTATGTCTCATCAACCTTTGTGTGGTGTAGGTATAGTCTCCCAGTCAGTATTCGATTCATAGCTCATCAGAGTTTCCGTGAGTCTTGGTCCCTTTTGTTTTGCACCAAGGTTATTGACGCATCTATCACCAAGGGAACGACATGATTCCTGATGAGGGGATCATGGCGCACCCTGGGGGATAGCGGTGAACAAGATCTTGGCCGGAGTAGGTGCTTTTGTGTGAGTGTTGACGAGTGTGCAAGTTTCTCTTGGCACAAGGGTCAAACACCTTCAGGCGTTAGGTCCACGCGCTTTGAGGTTCTAGTATTTTTTTTGTCTAGGTCATGATGTTCTGATGGGGATGTTTTTCCTCAGCTTGTAGGCGTGGTCGTGTTGCATCGGGCGGGTAGTTGTCCTCCTTGTTTTTCTACACATGTTTTCCAGTTGTCCTTGTGCCCGTGTGTGGTGTCATAGTAACCTATTGCCTGGACTACATGCTTTCATTCGTCATCTATGGTGTGGTTAAACTGTTTTTGTCATCGCCTTCTTGCCTCTTAACTCCTGAAAGCTAAAAAAATAAAAATTGCTACGCTTGTTGTTGTAACGATGGGGTCATTACATATGGTATTAGAGAGGGTTCAACCTGCGACTAGGGATCGCTACAGATTTCATTAGTATGATTTGATTATAATGTTGCTAATTGAGTTGACTTGTATGCATGAAGGTAATCATGGTTAGAGGACACCGTGGAAACAAACAACGGGGTGTTAGGGGAGGAGGCGTGACGCCTCCAGTAGCATCCATGCCTAAGGGGTCTAACCCCCCGGGAGATGAACAAGTTGTCAGGTAGGAGAAGATAGCAGTTGGTGATGTGGTTGGAATGATGAGATCTTTTCAGTGCATGTCTGAGGCACTGATCGGCCATTTGGACAAAGATGAGGCCAGGGAGTCGACACCCCCTCAGGGTCCACTGTGTGCTTCGATCGGTACTGGTAGCATTTACCGTGAACTCGAGAAGGTCAAATTTCTCAACTTCTTTAGTGCCCCAGATGGCACTGTCGCTGAGGCATGGTTGGAAAATATGGCGATGTGCTTTGCACTTCGAGACTATACCTCAAACATGAAGGTCCGCATGGCATTGTTTCAACTGAAGGGGAGCGCTCTTCTATGGTGGAAGACTCTACTACCGCAGCTGAACATGGCCATCGAAGACATGTCATGGGAACTATTCGAGGAATGGTTCCGAGAGAGGTACCTATCAGAGGAATTCATTGAGCGTCAGCTCAATGAGTTCAACACCTTATAACAGGGTGGTTGTACAGTGCCTGAGTACGAGGCCCATTTTATGGAGCTGCTTCGATATGCTCTGTATCTTAAAAAAAAGAAACTTAAGGTCAACAGGTTCATGTTCGGCCTTAATGGCAACTTACGTGCAAAGGCTAGGATTCTTATGCCTCAAACCTTGCATGATGTCGTCCAGAAGGCCCTCATAGTAGAGGAGGAGCTTATCAACGGGGGTTAGAGTAGGACTCCAACGAGACCAGCAGGGCAGGTGTCATCTGGTGCACAACAGCGTTAGACACCAGCCAGACATACGTCGAGATATCGTGGCTTCCATAGGGGATCCACTTTCACTACACCTTGATGACTGATGCCTCAGCAACAGACACCTTATTGGGGACCACAACATCAACAACAATGTCCACTGCAACAACAACAATTTAGGCCTGTTCAACAGAACAAACCAGGACTCCAGACCAGTGGGTCATCATCTTCTACTTCGGGTACCAGGACTACTAGGCCGAAGAAGAGGTGTTGGACGTGTGGGGAGGCACACTACCAGTGTGACTGCCCTGTGGAGAGGACTAGAGCATATGAATCAGTCGGTCCCACTATCGTGGGAGATTTTGGCAAGGCCCATCGGATTCATGCAGTGGTGAATAACCATCAGGAAGAGCATCAGTCGACTGTGCTCGAGACAACAAGTACCGTCACTAACCAGACCGTTAGTATTTTGATATATCCCGGTGCTACCGAGAGTTTCATTTCTAGTGTAGTGCTAAAAAGGATTAAGGTAAAGGCAGTCAAACATGATGAGTTTATCTTTATAGAGATGTCCTCAGGAGCCAAACAAAAGGTTGGAGGAAAGGTTACGGGTTGTATCCTTAACCTGGGAGAGTTTGTCACAAGGGCTAACCTGTACGTCACAATCTTAGGATCTTATGATGTCGTGATTGGTATGGACTAGTTGGAATTGCATGAGGCAATACTCAATTGTAAGATGAAACGATTGAGCTTGGTCGATGATGAGGGACAAAGATGTGTGATTGTAGGATGGAACCAGAGATTTTCCCTGAGGTTCATCTCTTCCTTGTAGCTACGGAAGAACATGTGCAAGGGGTGCAAGCTTTATGCGATCCTTGCGTTAAATGAGAAGGGAGTAGCTGAAGGTCTAGAACACCTTTTTGTGGTGAGAGAGTTTGCGGACTTATTTCCGAAGGAGTTACCTGGGATGCTGCCAGAGAGGGAATTGGTGTTTACTATAGAACTGAAACCGGGAACTGGACCGATAGCTAGAACGCCTTATCGGATGTAAACCCAGAATTTACAGGAGTTGAGAATGCAGCTGAAGGAATTGTTGGACCTGGGACTGATACGTCCAAGTGTGTCACCATGGGGTGCACCTATTATTTTCATACGAAAGAGGGATGGGTCATGGAGGCTCTGGATTGACTACCGTCAGTTGAACAAGGCAACACTCAAGAGTCAGTATCCCTCGATGAGGATTGATGATCTGTTCGATCAAATGAAGGGCATGACGATGTTCTCAAAGATCGACTCATGATCAGGATACCACCAGTTACAAATTAAGGAATATGATGTCCTTAAGACCACCTTTAAGACGAGGTTTAGATATTACAAGTTTACCATTTTACCGTTTGGACTGACAAATGCCCCAGGGGTATTTATGAGTTTGATGAACGAGGTGTTCCGCGAGTACTTGGACAAGTTCATCCAAGTACTCATTGATGATATTTTGATTTACTCTTGGATGACAGAGCAGCATGATGAGCACTTGCACATGGTAATACAATGTCTACAAGAGCACAAATAAATTGGGAAGTTGTCCAAATGCTCATTTTATCAATCGAAGATTCACTACGTAGGGCCTGTCATCTCTGGTGAAGGTATCGTCGTGGATCCAGCAAAGGTCGAGGCTATTATGGATTGGCCTGCACCGAAGAATGTCTCGAAGTTCGTAGCTTCATGGGTTTAGCATGATACTATCGATGATTTGTCAAGGAAATTTCGAAGATAGCAAATCCGATCACGGAATTGCAGAAGAAGAAAAAGAAGTTTGTTTGGACTGAGAAATGTGTGGAAGCATTTCGGAGGCTCAAGGAGTTGTTGACAACAACATTGATACTAAAGGTCCCTAACATGGACACAGACTTCTTGGTATGCACTAACACATCCAAGGAAGGCTTAGGCGAAGTCTTGATGCACAACAGATGAGTGATCGCTTACATCTTGAGGAAACTGAGAAGGCATGAGGAGAACTACGTGACACATGACTTGGAGTTGTTAGCCATCATTTCTGCCTTGAAGGTTTGGAGACACTACCTTGTTGGACAAAAGTTTGAACTAAAAAGGAACCACTGTGGATTACAACACATCTTTAGGCAAAGCGACCTGAACATGTGACAACGACGTTGGTTAGAATTGCTTAGCGAGTACAACTTCAAGATTACTTACATAAAAGGAACAATGAACTAAGTGGCAGATGCATTGAGTCGGAGACCACACATATTTTTGGTGCTGCCTCTTTAGAGAAATCTATGTGAAAAGATTCTAACTTTACAGTGTGACAATGACTGGTACAAGAGGTCGAGGGTTTTATCGAACAAAACACAATGATGGTACCAAGATTTGAAGGATTTTCATTTGATAGCTATGGTTTATTGATGTTTAAAAATTGGATTTACATACCGTCGAACGACCAGTTGAGGATGTTGATCCTAAGTGAGGCTCATAGAGCAGTTTACATGGCTCACCCAAGAGTCACGAAGATGAGGGTAGACCTTAAGCCATTATTCTTCTGGAAGGGAATGAAGGCAGATATAGTCAACTATGTGGCCCGATGTCTAGAATGTCAGCAAGTGAAGGCTAAACATAGACATCCGACAGGATTACTACAGCCACGCGCTATTCCAGAATCAAAATGGGAGGCTATTTCAATGGATTTTATTATTGGATTTCCATTGACGGCAAGGAGACATGATTCGATTTTTATAGTAGTAGACACTTTGACAGAGATTCCTCACTTTATTCCTATGTGTATGATGTATTAGGAACCTGACATAGCTAGAGTTATCATCAGTGAGATTGTGAGGATGCATGGCGTGCCTAAGAGGATTATCTCTGATCGAGGATCGATGTTTACTGGACAATTTTGGAAGAGTTTCCAAGAGGCCTTGGGAACCCAACTTAACTTCAGTACTGTGTATCACCAAAAACCTGATGGGCATACCAAACAAATGAACCAAACCTTGGAGGACATGTTGTGCATGTACGTGATGGACCAACAAAAGTGTTGGGAGGAATTCTTACCACTGGTGGAATTCACTTATAAAAACAATTACCAAAGAACCATTAAGATGGCGCCTTTCGAGTTCCATTACGAGTGACCATGTTAGACGCCTCCAAGTTCGGATCGGCTTGAGGATAGGGTCTTGGTGGGATCAAAAGCGATCCAAGAAGTGGAAGAGAAAATGCAAACAATAAGACAAAAGATTAAATAATTCCAGGACCGACAGAAGAGTTATGTTGATGTGCACCGTGTCGACCATAGTTACGAGGTTGGCGATCAAGTCTTCTTATGGGTTAAACTGCATAAGAGTTCGATCAAGTATGGAAAGGGAGCAAAACTCTCTCCTAGGTTTGTGGGACCCTTTGAGATTATGGAGAAGGGATGATTTTAAGGACGGAAATTTGTTTTAAAAAGTAGAAACCTTGGCGAATCTTACTAATCCTTCATATGCCAACTATAAATGTTTTGCAATATTTTTGTAAAAATATTCAAATTTCTAAGGATTTTATATAGTTTTTATAAAATTTTGGCGATTTTTAAAGTAAAATAATTTTATCCTATAGAATTTGAGGTAATCATTTTTAAAATAGCGAATCTCGTTTTTGGAAAAACCATGGAAATTTAGCCCATGAGCAAAATTTAGCCCCTAAAATCATCCATGTTGTGGAGAGAAAGGGGCCCATGGCCTATCAACTAGCCTTGCCTGATTCCTTGAGGCGTATGCATGATGTTTTTCATGTATCTGTTTTGAGACATTATGTTAGTGATCCTACACATGTTATTGACATGAGTTCCTTCCAGGTATCAGACGAGGGGCGCTCATGGCTGAGCCGATCCACACCCTGAATCACCACATTCGACAGCTACAACATCGAACAGTAGAGCAGGTCAAGATCTAGTGGGACAACTATAGTCTGCACTCGACGACATGGGAGGACACATATGATATGCACCAACAGTTTCCATTTTTGTTTGATAGATAGGCTTATGATACTATGATACACTTTATTTAGGCATTTATTCTGTGAAACTTCGCGACAAATTTTACACCAAGAGGGGGTGTATGTAACATCCCGCTCTTGCGCACTGAGTGAACTTATTCTTTGAGGACACTTGCTCGCAAGTGATCCAGATTTTATACTATTAAAACATTGATTTTGATTATGAGGCATTATGGGTTGGTGACATGTTGTTTTACTGCATTGACATAGACATGTGCTATTGACTCAGTTTTACTGAGTGTGCAGGATTTTGGACCTTGAGGATGCAGAGGAATCGATGGAACCCCTTGGACTCCGGATCGAGTCGAGGAGTGTACCATTGGGGTTTGATTTTTTTATTGTGATATTAGTGCATCTGATTAGATGACATGATTATGGATATATTTCTGACATGATTCGTTGATGATGCAGGTTGACGATAGCTTGCCGACCAGACTCACATGTGCAGTAGAGGGGTCATGCATGACTACCAGAGATATTGAAGGAGAGGTGTGGAAAACAGCCCTGCCACAGCCTACTAGCACTCATGCCGTGGCTCGAACTGTAGGTTAATGTTTACCTAGTTCGAGCCAACCCACGATGTCGTGACAGCAGACTGTGACAGTTGCTCATGATGATTCTAAGGGGAGCACAATAAGGCAAGGGCCTTATTCCTTAGAGACCCTTAGTCTCCCACAAGTTCACCTGGCGGAGTATTGACTCCAGGGGATTTTTATGTCTACCAAGTCAGTCAAGAGGCGAGTGGCACCCTTGGAGCACGTGGTGCGTCCTGAAGGGCACATCGTGCAAGAAAAATGGAAAGAGGTGAGTGACACCCTTGGAGCACGTAGTGCATCCTGAAGGGCACGTCGCGTAAGGGAAACAAATTAAGGCGAGTGGCACCCTTGGAGCACCTAGTGCATCCTGAAGGGCACGTCGTGCTGTTGATGATAAATGAATGAACCTAGATGGCCTTAGGATGAATAATGTGTTAAGAATTTTTAAAAACAAATTGCCTAATAAAATGTCACCCAATACGGAAATTTAAGGTCTAAGTCTAAATTATGCTAGTGGTAAAATTGTATCTATCTATTTAAAAAATAAAAAGATAAAAATAAAAACAACATAAATAATGATTATACTCTTCGTTAAATCTTGTAATAATAAGGGGGTAAGCAATTTAAATGATTCATAAAAATCTATTAAAGTAAAATTTATAAAAAATGGAAATAATTGTTTTATTATTTATGATAACTTAAAATTATCAACTAAAAGGGGAAAAAGGAAAAAGGGGGTTAATTTCTACACCTGCCAATTTGAGTCCTAAATGAAAAGGGGAAAGAGGGAAATCTAAAATATTTAGGAAACTAGGAAAAGAGGGAAACATAAGAAGAAAAGGGAAACCCAAGGGAAAAAGCATAAAGTCAAACTTAGTAAGGTATCTACCATTAAGAACTTTGTAATTTAAAACTGAACTAGCAAATTGATAATGCAGAAAGTCATTAAAACCTGAAAGACAATTTGGGGACACCTAGGAGCGATTCTAGGAGTGACTCTAGGTGGATAAGGGAAATAAGGGAATTTAATTAATTAAAGAAATTAATTTGTGGAGGAATGAAGGGGATGGGTGACACTTGTACAGGGAATAATTTTTAGGATTTAATTTTTAAAAACTTAATTCAATGAGATTTTAGGAAAGTAAGGGACTTCAAAACTCTATATAATGAAGGGAGGAGAAGGATGAAGGATCTCTTCTGTTTGCATAATGTTACGCTACATAAATCTCTACTTGACTGACTTATCTTGTGGGAGTTCAGATACCCATCTCGGTAAGGAGTGGTAGCTCGGCCTTGTGAGGTGAGTTGGGAGCTAGTTGAATCTCTGGATAGTGTGTGTGGCCCCTTTGTGGCTCATGGGGCTAAGGGGGAAGAAGAGTACCCCTAACATTAGCTGAGAGGTATTGGTGAAGTCTCATCGATCGGCAAGCGGGAGTTGCATAGAGCACGTGGGACATCATTCAAAGCAGGCGATCAGGTAACGGTACGCTCTCTTCATTTGTGTATGGTAGATTGTTGTAGGATTTATGCTTGGATCTGCATGTTTAATGGAGTAAGTAAACTGATTGTCTAGATTGATGACTGAATTTCTTTCATAGCCTAGCTTGATGATTGATTGACTCCCATGGCCTTCATTTCCTGGCATGTCTTGACCTCCTTGTGGTTTTTTATTGTGACCATTTTGGTGGTTTTGGCTATCATCCCTAGCTCATTAGTCCTCGCCTGGGTAGTCATCCAAGAGCCTGATCTACGGTTGTCGCTTCGGTGTTAATAGACCTATGGATCTCAATGCCCTGCCTTTCTGTGCAAGGATGATGAGCAAAGGACGAACCTATCAGTCGTCTACCTCCATTGTTGTCCTTTGATGATTGGATCCTTTCGTTTCTCTTACTGTTGTCTGCAATTTGTTTTGGTATTCTGGCAATGGAAAAATGAATTGATTCATGTCTGGATTTTGTATTTGTATTCTAGCTATGGAAAAACGAATTGATTCACATCTCCATTTTGTATTGGTATTCAAGCAATGGAAAAATGATTGATTCATGTTTGCATTTGGTATTGGTATCCTGGAAATGGAAAAATGTTTTTGCTTTTAAATGTTGCCAAAGATTGCCATTTTAAATGCCCACGTTTTTCTTTCAAATGAGATAGAGATTGTCGTTTAACATTTCCCATGTTTTTTCTTTCAAATGAGACTGAGTTTGTTGTTTTAAATGCCCACGTTTTTCCTTCAATTGAGACCGATATTGTTGTTTTAATTTCCCATGTTTTTTCTTTAGATGAGACTGAGTTTACTATTTTAAATTCCCACGTTTCTGCTTTTAGATGAGATTGAGTTAACTATTTTAAATGCCCATGTTTTTGCTTTCAAATGAGACTAAGTTTGTTGTTCTAAATGCCCACTTTTTTTATTTCAAATGAGACCGAGTTTGTTGTTTTAAATGCACATGTTTTTGCTTTCAAATGAGACTAAGATTGTCATTTTAAATGCCCATGTTTTTTCTTTCCAACGATGGACTCAGCTGCAGTAGAAATCACCCACGAATTTGGCCTTTTAAATCTTAAATTCACTTGCTGGAATGACCACGGTTTTGGTAAATAAAAATTGACTGTGTGCATGTTGAATTCGCCCACCATTTTTTTTACTATTCAATTCATAACTGACTTGTAGTAATGACCACTATTTCGCCTTCAAACTGTGACTGTGTTTTCCCTTGATTGATGGACTGCGTTGATGTTGATCGGATACGTTTTCCTTTAATTGTTGAGTTGTCGACTGGGCATGATTGGCCACCATGTGGGCACTGCATTTTTTCTAATTTTGCCACAGCACATTAAATGGATAACAATTAGTTAAATGCCATACTATTTCTAGATTCATTGCCATGTAATGGTCGCATTAAATGCCTTGATTTTTTCCAACAAATAAAATGGATAACAGTGAGTTAAATGCCTTGTTATTGCTAGATTCATTGTTATGTAATGGTCATATTAATTGCCAGAACAATTGCTACAACAATGTAAATGGCCAGCAGATTCATTCTTTGGATTAAATGACACAGCGAGTTAAACGTTAACTAACACCTTAAATGCCTTGCTATTGTTGTATTACTTGTTATGACAACAATCATGTAAACTACCTTGTTAGTACACTTTTAATTGTTGTGTTAATGGTCATGTAATTGCCTTGTTATTTCTATATTAATTGTTAAGTAACCGCTATGTTAATTTCCTTGATAAATTTCTCCAACCCTGCTAATAGTTAGTAGTTTCCTTCTAATATTATTAGACATATAGTATTGTTAGTTCGGTCAATATAACTAGACTATATGCTGATATTTAATTGTTCATAAGTGTTATAATGATAGAATTCTACTTTAAGATTGTNGATAGAATTCTACTTTAATATTGTAAATGTTGTTATTTGAGTTAATGTTTAGTTTGGTGGAGAATTTGGATTAACATAGACTTGACCGATTAGGTTGTGTTAAAGATTAAAATTTGATTGGTAAGTAAGGAATGGATTGCAAATTTTAGACTCGCTGGATTGAATTTTAATTAAGGATAGAGTTCATTTATAATTATGGTTTTAGCATTGACGACTTAGATTTGCAAAATTAATTGTATTAACGTTTATTTAGCAGACACATTATTGTCTAATTGTAACTTAACGTGCCCCGTTAGAATGGAACCCTTGTTAGAATTGAATGTAATCATAGATTGGTTAGAATGGGTGATTGGTGGGGGTAGGGACGATGTCGTGTGGGCTAGCATCACCCCCTTGTCTTTGTCCTCTTGTGTCTCGTCAACCTTTGTGTGGGGTAGGTATAGTCTCCCAGTCAGTACTCAGTTCCTAGCTCATCAGAGTTTTCTTGAGTCGTGGTCCCTTTTGTTTTGTGCAAAGGTTATTGATGCATCTATCACTCGGGGAATGACATGATTCCTGATGAGGGGATCATGGTGCACCCTGCGGGATAGCGGGGAATGAGATTCTGGCCGGAGTAGATGCTTTTGTGTGAGTACTGAAAAGTGTGCAAGTTGCTCTTGGCGCAAGGGCTGAACACCTTTAGGCATCAGGTCAGCACGCCTTGAGGTTCTAGTATTTGTTCATCTAGAACATGATGTCAGGATGGGGATGTTTTCCCTTAGCTTGTAGGCGTGGTCATGTTGCGTTGGGCTGGTATTCATCCTCCTTGTTTTTTTGCGCATGTTTGCCAATTGTCCTTGTGCCTCGGTGTGGTGTCATAGTAACCTGTTGCCTGGACTACGTGCTTGCGTTCGTCATCAGTGGTGTGGTTAAACTGTTGTCGTCATCGCCTTCTTTCCTCTTAACACCTGAAAGAAAAAAATAAAAATAAAATAATTTCTTCGCTTATTGTCATAATGATGGGGTCGTTACACTCCCAACCTATTCAAAATCTCAAAATCCTTCATTCCTCTTCCATGGTAGAAACCCACAAGCAGCGAAAAAATATGGAATGAGACATTTATCCTCTCTATCCTTAAAATAACTTTCTGGGTACTACAACAACATGGCACATAACGTTTTGATCGCAGTAGTCACTCACAATTCCCCCAATTGCTCCTCAAATTTTCAATCACATAACCACCGAGTTAATCAAAATTCATCGTCAAATTAGAATGTAGAGCACAGATCTCAAAGACCAACACTATAAATTACCTAATGATACCATCATGCCTGTGGTTTCCCACATCCAACAAATGTTCCCTCAACTTGGCCACAACTTCACATATGTTCATAGGTTGGAATTGAATAGATTTTTGTAGTCATACCTGTCTGTTGTGGTTTACCCTGGGCATAGAGAGTTTTTCCCTCGTAACATCCACTCTTACCACAATAAGAGTATAGCATCTTGTTCCACGATACCTTCTTATTGTTCCTCCTTTTCCTCTGACTTGAGAAATGATCATCCTTCTTCTTGGAGGTACTTACTTTCACATACTGTCTTCTTAGATACTTATCCACATAATGGTTCCTATTTTGATAGGAAGCACATAGATAAGTAGACCATTCAATAGTGGGAAAAGTATCCATTCCTTATCTTGTAGCATGCATATCTTTCCCTGGAGATGACTTGCACATGTTACTCTTCTCTGGACTAGAAGGAAAGGTGAATTGTTTAAGTAGGACTTATTTATATTAGGTTCTCTTTTCTTGAACTACCCTCGATCAGTCTCCATATTGATGGGAGAAAGAATAATATGAGGAGTCTTCTTTCTCGATCATGTCCTTGGAGGGATATAGTCTCTCTTGCTATGGAGACTTATCATTCTTTGCTTTTCCAACTTTACTAATTCATGGTTCCAATATTTGCAAATTTATTTTTAGTTCATGAAAAATACTCATGTGCAAATGTTAATGACATAACAGTCGATCATGCATCCTTTTCTTCTCTTCCTCAATATCTTGCAGCTACATATTTAACTCATAATTCTCTCTCTATAGTTGTCGATTAATGTTTTTTTGCAGCCTCAATTTCATCGGAAATTTACTCATCTTATTTTCTGGATAAGATTCTTCGAGATCTTCACTAGCTCAACTCTTGGATATCATGACAGCATCAAATTACAACACACACCAAAACTATCTTTGATACCACTTCTATCAAAGGATTTCGTCAGACAACCTACTCTAATACTACTTGATCCGGAAATCCTTAGACACCACTTATCTCTTTACATATATACATGAAGTATCTAACTTGATCCAGAATAATTTACTGATCGTATTGGGGTGGTTTATAAAAGTATGATGATGTGTTTTTTACCCAAAAACTCATAGATCAATGATTATTTTTACTTAATAGCCAGATGACACAGAAAAAAATAAAAGAACTCAAATTGCATACTTTTGTTTCATATTTAAGTTCCATTTAAGCCAATGAAAACTTCCTTCTCCATATCAAGTATCAAAATCGCATGTAAAATGACTCACATATGCCAATTTAATGGATTCTCTTAAATTCCATTACTGAAAACAAGAAAATAACTACACCATTGAAGTCCTTGCAAAATTCTGAAAATTTTACAATGCATTAAATGTCCATGAATGACAAATTGAGAAAAAAAGTTTTACAAATTACTTCAAATCACAAAACAGACCTCATGGTCATGATCTTTTCTAAAAATCATGCAAACTTGATATAAAATACTAAAAAATTCGTCAAGGTACCATTTTACATGCTTTATAGTGGAACACATAAATCACTTGTACTTTCACATACTTCAATGCATCTGTACAGTTTCAATAATTTGAACTTGTCTCAAAATCCAGGCCATATCCTTGCCTCAGGATCTATGCACATAGGGATGTGTCCTAGAGCATTGGGATCCATGCCCAATATATAAGACTCAACCTCCAACTTCCATGCAAATTAATTGGAAACTTCATTCTAATTTTGAGGGAATCTTTGCTAAGTATGGGGTCGTTTTCCTAGTGGTTAAAACTACCCACTAA
Organism: Picea sitchensis; assembly: GCA_010110895.2. Classification (NCBI taxonomy): domain Eukaryota; kingdom Viridiplantae; phylum Streptophyta; class Pinopsida; order Pinales; family Pinaceae; genus Picea; species Picea sitchensis. The sequence continues at coordinate 24,560 of SNQJ01S0109139.1, forward strand.
TATAGCAGAGGTCGGGGTTCAATTATCCTCCATGGGATATACATTGGTTATGTTTTGTATAATATATACTTATATATAGTAAATAGTAACTATATATTATACATAACATAAAAAACTACCACGCATAAGTATTAAGCCCCTTCCGTGGTTAGAATTCGGTCATTTGGTAGCATATATGGACCAAGGGATGGGTGATATCCCTCAACCCCTTCCTCCCCCCATATCAATCTTCACTTTAATTTAAATAAATTTTAAAACATGATATGGTTAAGACTCATCGTATGGGTTGTTGGTTGTGGCAGGTATGTTAAATATTCGGTGGCTATGGAGGTCATGGGGTCGAACACTATTCACTTCAAAAATTTAATACAATCATACCAATATTGGCTGATGAGGGGCTACCACATGGAAGCCTTTTAATGGCTCTTCAATGCCATGTGTCATTACATAATTGGACCACTTAGAGTATGGACTTTCCAACTCATCTACTGACTGGATATGCTAACTAATATGCCATGTCACCTAATGTAAGAACATGTGCCACATATCGATGATGACATCCTCCTTTCTCCTTTGAATTCTTCCTATTTGACCCAAAATTTGACAGCTTAGAAATTTTTCATATGAAATCTATTTGACTTTTCATTTGTGTTGTTGGAAATATGACAACGATCTCTACGCAATGATTGTATTTTTAGGACGATTTGAGACAGACAAATGTTCATCATTTATGGATGCCCTGGAACCTATGTGAGCATTTAGGATCCTCTTGGACCTCTATGAGTGTTCCTTGGATCCTCCTGGATCACCTGATGATAATAGTTTGGGGAAAGCCCCCGCCACACCCCCCCTTCAGGAAATGGGATCTAGACACAGATAAAACAAACCTTTGAAACATGAATATAATCAGGCTCCACAACCAACACAAGGATGTGGTATAAAAAATTTTGTAATTATATATTGAGACTAGGTTTTAAAAGAAGTAAAGCCAATCATTTTGTGTGTTTCAAATTACTAGGTGATCATCTTATTTATTTTTTCTTGTATGTGAATTATATGTTACTGATAGGAAACAAAAATAAAATTATCTAGGATGTGAAGCCTCAGTTGTCCTTTAAATTTGACATGAAAAATATTGGTGCTACAAATGTTATTTTGTACATGGAAAACAAAATAAATCATAAAAATATGAAACTCTAGTTCAACAAGAGAAAATATGTTGATTCAATATTGTAAATTTTTATGTAGGAATGTAAACCTATCAAAGTCCCTATTATTGTAGGTGTAAATTTATTTGCAGATCAGTGTTTGCAGACATAAGAAGAGAAAGAGGGCATGCCCAATGTTTTTTATGTTATCGTGTTTGGCATTTTGTTGTATATAATGGTCTATACTAGACTGGAAATTGCACTTGTAGTGGGAGTTTTGAGTAGTTATATGTCAAAGGTAGGGAAGGAGCATTGGGAAAGAGTAAAGAGTCTTTTTGGTATTTCCAGGACACTACTACTTATGTATTGTGTTACTAAGGAAGAACAAGACTGGACAGAGGCTTTGTTTCTGTGAACTGGGTTGGAGAACTGGCTAGTAGAATATCTAAAAGTGGGTATGTTATTAACCTATTTGGAGGAGGAATCAGTTGGATGAGAAAAAGAGAGACTATAGTATCACTCGCAAATAAAAAAAATTAATAAATGGAAACCACTCATGCAAACAAGGAAGTAGTAGGCTTACAGAGATTTTGTTGAGGTATTAGGTCGATAGAACAAGATGTAACGATTGATTGTAACAGTCAAAGTGAAATCTTCCTGACAATGAACCCAAATTATCATTCTAATACAAAGCATGTCAATATTCGATATAATTTTTTCAGATACACTGTTAAAGAGAAGAAGTTGATGTTCATGAGGGAGAAGACTTTGGAGAATGTTGCAAATTCGTTAACAAAGTATGTGAGCAGTGGGAATTTCTCTTGTTGTATAGAATCAATGGGCATTTATGCTTTGTACTGTTGATGATGAAATCCTATGACCCTTTGTATGAAATGAAAACAATAAGTGTGAGAACATTGGGTATGTGTTATATTCTTCAAACCCGCTATTAGGGGTTTCATTAGTGGAGTCTCTAAAAAAAAAATTCAGAGTTTATTGGCCAAATTTTTTAGATGACTTTCAACTTTGGCGGGGGTGGATTTCCTTCTTTGTTGTTTTAGTGTTGCATGGTATTTCAGCCCATGGTTTTATAATACCAGTTAACGAATTAAAGTTCTAATATAATCTAGGTCAATGGATTAGCATTTATTTTCATTATGTGGGATCCTATATATTTTATTCTAAACAATGAAGTTGGATTATGAGTAGAACTAGAGTTGTATCTCTACAGAAGGTTGTTGGTTTTCCTAGTTATGCTTCCACGGTAAATCTCTATCTATATTTTTGATTGCAATTGTTTTATTTTCTATGTTAAGAATCTATATGTGCATTGCATTAATGTAAAATGTTTAAAACTTAAAAGAAGGAGAGTGTGTGTTGATTGTACTATTTATTTATTTTTTGGCATATTCATGTTTCTAAGAGAGAGAGAGAGCCATGTGTTTCTTAGAAGAGGAACAATCTTCTTGAACTGAGTCTCTATGTTGAGTGGCTTATTTTATTAGTGTGTAATATAGAGGTATTGAATGTTGGAGTTACTTCACAGACACCTAGGATTTCTCTTTCCTAAGGTTTTTCCTTGTCTATTAGTCACAATTAGTAATTATCTAGTCTCCTATATTTTAGGGGAGAATATTCCACCTCGATAATATTCTCTTTCAGTTGACACTTTAGTTTGACTAGTTGAGTTGAATTTAGATGCTGCATTGGTTTTGTCACCATGCAACATTGGGATAAGCACCGTGTTAATGAGCACTTTCGTTGGGATCATCACCAGACTGGTGCATTACCCTTGATTCCTTGATCTACTCATCACTACTCTATTTTCAGTCAGTTAACTAAAGACTAGTTGACTAGTTAACTCAAACTAGGCGACAGTTCACTCCCGTAACTGCCTGAGAGACTAGACTAGGTGGCAGTTTACTCCTGTAACTATTGGTGTGTGTCCATATCACTCTATACCACCACTATGTCTCATTACTAACTCATGTATCCTATATCTATTGGAAATTATTCACTCTTTGAGTGTGGAAAAGAGTTAATGAGAATTCTTTCATTCTTTCTGTCATTCTTCTTCCTTTTCCATTTCTCTTTGCAAATGTGTGTATTATTGTTTACCTAGATCTATTTTGTCCAGGTTCAACACATTTACATAGTATCAGAGCCAACAGACTGCTAAGAAAAATCTACACCAAATTATTTTTGCAGGTACTGAAGATTGAAGAATGCAGAAAAATGGAATATATGTTTTACTCACCAATAATACTTGTCACGCCTCATAATTATTTGGAGTGGAATCCAAATATTCCACTTATTCTCAGAAGTATAGGCTTATAAAAAATAACCATGGCAATGGAAGTAGATCATGATTCCGCCAATGAGGAAAATGGCTTTCTCAATAGACAAGATATGGCCATATGATTTATCTTCTTATTTATTTCTCCAGAAATTCTCCACCAAGTATATGATGACTCACAAGAATCAACTGTCAGTGAATTATGGACCATATTGGAGGTTCTATTTGGGAATAAATAATATTGTGAATATTTCATGCAAGAGGTTGGAAAGATAGAGCTAGAAGAGAAATCGTCAGAAGATCAAGCCTCTTATTCTAAAGAGTGTTCTACACAAGTATTTGGACAAATTTATATCCCATTAATTGAAAATCATGTCTACTCCATTTCATATTTTTTTTCTGAAATTCATGTGGAATATATATAGCATGCATCTCAGGGGTCACATGCAGACACTTTTCCATGCGCAATGGATGCATCTCAGGAGACAAAAATGGATCCACGCACATCATATTCAATTATGATATTTTATGAGCAAAATTTTCAGAAACAAATTGGATATTTGAATTCCTCTCAATAAAATGTCCAATTTAAAAAAAAAAACACGTCTGAAACAGATTCTGGAAAGTGAAGTTATGATATTTTTAAAATCAACAAACTTTCAACGTTTTTTCGGAAATGGCCGCCATGTTTTCAAAGTTTCATCCAAAATTTATTTGGATCTTCTTCATTACAAGAAGAGAAAGTGGATATGTGTGGATATCTCAATGGTTCATTTACTTCGTCAGATCTGTGCAAACATATACATATTCAACAAAATCTTCAACGAGCACAAACTTGCACAGTTCTAAGGTCTTCTTGGAGTAAAGGGCAGGGTTGTTTACCAACTACTTTTTGTTCCTTCTCATTTTTTATTTTTTTTAACATACATTGTANGGGGGGGAGGGGGGATTTCCATATTTCCTCACTCTATTTCAATGTATCTTTTATATTTGGGTACCGAACATGGCATCATTGCCGGGACCCATTCTTTATTTTCACCATAGTGATGTTCAGGGTGGTGTTGGAGTTACTTCACACACACCTAGGATTTATTTTTCCTAATGTTTTCCCTTGTTTATTAGTCATAATTATTCATTATCCAGTATCCTATATTTTAGGGGAGAATATTCCACTTGGAGAATATTCTCTTTCAGTTGACACTTCAGTTTGACTAGTTGAGTTGAGTTTAGATGTTGCATTGGTTTTGTCACCATGAAACATTTGGATCATCACCA
>SNQJ01S0109140.1:0-10875 GCA_010110895.2 Picea sitchensis
CCCCTTTTAAACCATCCATCTTAGTATCCAACTTAGCTTCCATTGAATCCATCATCTCTTGTAGTTCATCTTTTGTTACTTTCTTCTTTTGTAAATCATTTATGTACCTACGCATTTCTTCACCTTCATCAAGAGTCCAAGTAGGATTTTCTATAGGCTTAGTTGGTGTAGAAGTTCCCTTTTTGGGTGGCATGTTGGCCAAGTATCACTTTTGAACCTTGATTTTGAGGTGGTTCTGCTAGACAATATTTCTTCTATTGTATCCCCCACGTTTTGGTCCTTCTGAGTATGAAACTTTCTTTTATGTAGTTCTTTAATATTTCTTCTCTACAATTCCACAGGTCTGATCAAAATTGGATGTGCCAAGTGGAATTTATGGTAACTTCCCCACAACTTGCCGAGTTTTGTCCTTTCCAGGATATCTCACTTGTATAGCATGCCCCGACCAAAATAATTGATATAAAATTCTGAAACTCGCACCAAAAATACTATATACTGTCCAAGATCCAATGAAACTAGTCCCACTCAATTTGGATACTCTAGGAAGAAGTTATGATTGTTTTACCTGGAACACCTTCTCGAGACTAGTCAATAAGACTAGTCAGATACCCTATCTTACACAAGGTGTATCTACAAATTTAAGATGACCCAGAATTTGAACATTTTACCACATATACCTTTATAATTTATATAAATATCCTTCATAGTTCAGGGTTTGAAACATTACAGAAAATTTTTATGGCAAAAATTCCACAATGACTCAGTTTAGGATGATTCCAGAAACCTATATTGTACAAGTTGTATCTCCAAAATTGTAAGGTCTCAAGAGCTTCATTTTGAACCCAACATACCTTGATCTGTCTGATAAATATCCTCTAAGCCGTTCCTTCTGAAATGTTGTAGAAAAAAAGTTATAGCGAAAATTCCAAGGTGTCACAGATGTAGCAGCGAAACCCCAAGACCTTGAGCTCTGATACCATATGTTAAGAGCCAAACATCAATATAGCATAGAATAACCCCAGAAATAGTAGTCAAGGCCTTGAAAAAGAGATAATTTCAGATCATAAGCCTCTTCGAGGGGGCAACCTCCTTTTACCCCACTTCAATGTTCAAGTACAAGATGATTCAAAATGAAAATGTCTCCTTGGTAGATATAGGAGACTGGGAGGTATAATTACAACTAATGGCCTAAGGCCAACATAAATAAAATAACATTACTAATATAATATTCCCCAATTAAGGGGTAATGAGCCAATATTAGGGCTTAACATCGGCTCTTTCCAACCACCCCATGCGACCGTTGGCCTTGATTTTATGCTTATCCCGCATGATATTTTGGGACTTCACATTTCGGTAGTTTTTTCTCCATCTTGGCTTCAAAATCGCAATGCCTGAAATCGCAAAATGGTTGTTGAGATCGGAGATTAGACTCGCTTCAAAAGGGACAGCCACGATCACTCCTTTGATAATATGAAATGCTAGTTATGCGATGAGCGCTAACCCTCCTTTCCCAGACCTTCTTCCTCTATGACCGGGCGCTAGAACCATGGGCCCAACCCCTGGGAGATTTTGCAATTTCCTATTTCGGGGAAAATAAATGATGCTCCTGGGAAAAATTTAATTTGAAAAATCGCGAAATCGGGGCTTCGCATTTTGGGGCTTAGGGATACGGGTGCACTTGTTGACGAGAACCTTGAAATGTTGATTTCCAAAATCAACGAAGTCAAATCAACGACCCTCTGCTTCTCACAAACGGATGACCCATATCTAATTATTTGCTTGACCTTTGATCTCAGACCTCTGCCCTAGCACTAAAATTTGGGGAACTTCATGGCCCTGACTACCCAATGACCATCAATCTGCTCCATCGATGGATCCTCGCCATCGAAAAATGATATTTTCCTACTCACTTGATTTGTCTCGCTATTTGACAACTCTCAGTGTTGTGGATAGTGACAATGAAGACTTGGATGACATGACTTAGGTTTGGGAAAACAAAGACGCAGTGATGGAGGTAAAGGGAGAAGTAATCGATCAAGGATGAAGGAAAACAAGAAAGGAAAATATACGCCAGAAAGAGAAAACTATGATCGGGTTTGCACAAGGGGGAAAAAGACAAGCCAAAATCGTGGCCTTAGGCCAAAACCACCATCCACAAGAACATAACAAGCTTAAATGCTAACATTTGACTCCATAAGGGATGGCATGCTCCCAGCGAGCTACCAAGAACACACATCTCCAGTGCCTTTCTTTGGGTTATTGAGTCTTCTATGAAAAGAATAAACATAAAACATGAACGATATTTACAATGGTGGGACGCCGATTGCGGATTTTACACAATTTGTTTTTTGAGGAAGTGCCCATTTACAGGGCCAACAAAAAATTCATCACCCTCCAGATTCTGCAACTTGTAAGTGTTATTAGAAAATGCCTCAAAAAGATTGAAGGGTCCGATCCAAAGGGCCTCAAATTTACCATGCTTTCCCTTGTCCTTTCTGGGCACATCCCACTTGAGCACAATCTCTCCCAACTGGAAATCCTCTTTTCTACTCTCCCTGTCAAAGGCCTGCTTGATATTTTGTTGATGGTTATGTGCTCTATCCATTACCTTCTCTCTAGTTTATTGTGCTTCTACCATATCATGAATGCTTCTGATCATATCATCAGGATCTTCCTGGCAGTCTTGGGAGAACTTTGCTACTGGAAAGGTGAGATGAGAGGGAAAAAATTCTTCAGTACCGTATACAAGCTAGAAAGGAGAGATGCCCAGGGACCATTTAGATGTCACTCTATCAACCCACAAAGCAAATTTGAGATTTGAATCCCATGCTTTCTTGTTCTCCTCTAACACTCTTTTTATGAGGATTTTGTTAGAGGACTTTGCTAATCCATTGCCTTGCAGATAGTAGGGGGTAGAGTGGATCAACGCAATTTTGAACTGGTCACAGAATCAGATCAATGGTTCAACTTTGAAATATGCAACGTTATCGGTGAAAATTCTGCTCGGACAACCAAACCTTGCTATGATATCCTCCAGGAAGCTGATGATTACCTTTTGGGATGCGCTCCTTATGGGGATAGCTTCTATCCACTTGGTAAAATAGTTTGTGGCCGCTAGGATCCTTCTATGTTGACTGCTTGATGTAGGATGAATATCCCCAATGAATTATAGGCCCCACTGCTAAAAGGTCCCTAAAGAAATCATAGGTTTTAATGGCAAGGGCTTTAGCTGCTGCTTTCCTAAGAATTTTGACATTTAGCATAGGCTTTAACTTTTGTGAAAACATCAGTGAAAAGAGTGGACCAGAAATAACCAGCCCTGAGAATATTACGAGCCATCGTTTTCTAGAAGTGATCCCCCCCACATGAAATGTCATGAAAGTTCAACATAATCCTTTGTGCTTCGTGTGGGTCTAAACATCTCAGAAGTAACCCCAGGGGGTCTTTCCAATATAAATTTTTCCCAATAAGGCAATATTTAATGGGTTTGAGCTTTAAAGCTCTTGCCTTGTTCCTTTGCATTCCATTAGGGGGCCACAACTATTGTATAAAATATATGACATCATTGTACCAAGGGAATCCTGCTAATGGGGGTAATGCCTGAGCATTTGTATCATATGGTTTAGCCTGCTTATTTTCTGAGCATTCGTTGATGAATCTTACCCCCAAGGATTTGCAATTAGATTTGGCGAGCAGTCTGGCTAAACCTTGACCTTTAGTAAATTTGGTGGGCTTGATCTCTAGGTCAAATTCGAGGATTTTGGCAATCCATCGGATTCTCCTTCCATCTATGTCTGATTGAATGAGAATTTCCTTCACAACAGTTGAAGGGACATATGCAGTGATTTTTGACTGCAGGACATAGCTCTGAAAGCCTTGATAGATTTAACCAAAGTGTACGATTTCTTTTCCATCATGTCATATTTTACCTCAACATCTCTCAATGCCTGATTCAAAAAGGAGATGGGTTGCTCCAACCCTTCAACATTCCTCTGTAACTATTAAGCCCTAATATTGGCTCATTACCCCTTAATTGGGGCATATTAGATTAGTAATGCTATTTTATTTATGTCGGCTTAGGCCATTAGTTGTAATTTAGATTAGTAATGTTATTTTAATTATGTCGGCTTTAGGCCATTATTTGTAATTATACCTCCTAGTCTCCTATATATACCAAGGAGACGTTTTCATTCTGAATCATCTTGTGCTTGAACATTTAAGTGCAGGGTAAGGAGGTTGCCCCTCGAAGAGGAGCTTATTATCACGAGAATTATCTCTTTCTCAAGGCGTTGAGTACTTTTTCTTGAGATTTTTTATATGCTATATTGATGTTTGGTTCTTAACATGTAATTGAGCTCAAGGTCTTGGGGTTTCAACACTACATACGAGACACCATGCGATTTTCACTACTTTTTTCTAGCGTTTCAAAGAGGCAGTTGGAGGGTATTTAGAATATGGATCAAGGAACGTTGGGTTCAAAATTAAGCTCTGAGGCCTTATACTTTTGGAATGAAGCACATTACAAGATAGTGTTCTGGAATCATCCTGAAAGGGTCATTGCGGAAGTTTTGCTATAAAACGTTTACGTAGCGTTTGAGACCCTAAACTCTAGAGGCCATTTATAGAAATTAGTATTGTATCCGTGGTAAAGCGTTCGGCTTAAGGTCATATTGTATCTCATAGAGGTGTAAAGGTATACCTAATGAATTAAAGACCATGATGGTGAATGATTCCCAAAACATTAAAAATCTTAAAGGATTTTTAGGTTTAACGAGTTACTACCGCAAGTTTATGCGGAACTATGGAAGAATAAGCGACACCTTTGCGACACTAACTAAGAAGGATGCATTTTCATGAACCGGGAGCAACTAAAGCTTCTCAACAACTTAAAGAATTTGAGTATTATTACTGACTCCTTTTTTGACCACTCTAGACTTCACGAAAACCTTTATTGTGGAATGTGATGCCTCGGGAAATGGAATTGGTGATGTCCTAATGCAAGAAGAGGCCACAGCTTTTGTGAAGTCGACCACTCAAAGGAAGAGACTTACACAAACTCATTGATGAGAGGAAATGATGGCAATACTACATGCATTGAAAAAGTAAGCGTCCTTAATGGGTAGGCACTTCAAGGTCAAAATAGATCATAGTAGTCTTAAATACTTCTTGGAACAAAGACTATCTTGGAAGAACAACAAAATGGGTAGCAAGATATTGGGTACTATGATTTTGAAATCGTCTATAAAGGAAACAAAATGTTGTGCGGTCACTCTCAATAAAGGATGAAGATGTTGGGGCCTTTCTTTGTGCTATCTGATCATCAACCCGATTGGATAATAGAAACAAGGGATGAATGGAAAAATGACAAAAAGTGTGGACTCTCATTCAAAGGTTGCTTGAGGATTCAGGTGCATCGGATACATTTACATGGAAAAATGATTCACTATGGTACAAAGATCACTTATCTTTATGTAAGAACTCCCAACTCAAACAAAGGTACTATTGAATTGCACACCTCTCAATGGGAGGGAACTTGGGATTTTGAAAACCTACCACCATAGAGTCGAGAAGGATTTTTTGGGATGGCCTTAAAGCTGATGTTCAAGGTTTGTGGCAAAATGTGTGGTTTCAACAAAATAAAGGTGGAAACAATTAAGACCCGGGTCTTTTACAACCATTATCCACCATCCAAGCAATTTGGGAGGAGGTTTCCATGGATTTCATCACCGGGGTTCCAAAGTCCGAAGGAAGAGTGTCATCATGGTGATTGTTGATAGACCCACCAAGTACACACACTTTTGTGCATCTCTCATCCCTTCAAAGCCCAGATGCAGTTTCCATTGCATTCATGGAGGCAGTTCAAAGCTACATGGCATTAAAAGAGATTATTGTAAGTGACAGAGATCCATATTCATTGGACATTTTGGACAGAATTATTTTTCTTGTTTGGGTACTCAATTGGCTCTCGTAGCTCATCCCTATCCATCCTCAATCATGGGTAACAGAGACAGTGAACAAATTTTAGGAAGGCTACCTTCATTGTTTGTCTCGATAGAACAAACACAATGGTTCAAATGGTTACCCTTGGCGGGATGGTGGTATAATACTTCCTTTCACCTTTGCAACAAAAATGACACCATTTATGGCACTTATGGATACCACCCTCAACTATCCCACTTCTTCTATAAAAGAAAGAAATCTAAAAAGGTTCAAAGCGGTGGAAGATCACATGAAGTCGATAACAAAGTTCTCCAAATCTTAAAGACAACCTGACCATGTACCAATCGCATGAAACAACAAGCGGATCAACATAAATTAGTGAAATAAGTTTGAAGTAGGGGATTGGGTTTTTAAGACTACAACCAGCACAACGGATGTCCATGTGAAACAAACCAAGAAGGATAATAAATTATCACCAAAGTACTATGGCCCTTATAAGGATTATTTTTAAAGATTGTGGGTACTATGGCATACAAATTGGAACTACATGCATCTTCACGAGTACGGTTTCCATGTTTCATGCTTAAAGAAGGTTATAGGTGACAAGATCAGTTCAAACTATATTGCCAGAACTTGATGAGGAAGGAAAATCATGTTGGAGCCTGAATCCATCAGAAGCACAAGAATTAAGCCAATGAGAGATAGATCCATTTTAGAGTTTCTCATTAAGTGGAGGAAACTAATGGTTGAATATTCCACTTGGAAGATGAGTCTTTTATCTGAAGCATCGAGTTACTCAAGCATTGTGGACAACACTTGTCTCAAGGTGAGGGGCATGTTAAGCCCCTAATATTGGCTCATGCCCTTAGGTAGGGCATATTAGATTAGTAATGCTATTTGTTTATAGCCGACTTTAGGCCATTGGTTGTAATTTAGATTAGTAATGTTATTTTAATTATGTGGACTTTAGATGACCATTATTTGTAATTATACCTCCTAGTCTCTATATATACCAAAGGAGACATTTTCATTTGAATCATCTTGTACTTGAACATTTAAGTGGGGTAAAGTCATCTTGTACTTGAACATTTAAGTGGGGTAAAAGGAGGTTGCCCCCTCGAAGAGGCTTATTATCTGAAATTATCTCTTTTTCAAGGCGTTGAGTACTTTTCCTGAGATTTTTATATGCTATATTGATGTTTGGTTCTTAACAGTAACAGAACAACCACTACAGTGTCAAATGAAGCAAATGATAAAATAAAGAAATCCTTTGAGTAATCAGGACTGATAAGCACATGTGCCTCAGTCAAGGCCTTATTTATCAAATCAAATGAATTTTGAGACTCAATAGTCCATTTAAATTCATTTCCCTTCCTCAACATGGTTGTTATAAGCTTTTCCATCTCAACAAAATTGGAAACAAACCTCCTCAGAAAATTATTTTTTCCTAGGAAAGATTGGAATTATTTATTAGATCTTGGGAGTGACAAGTTTTGAATTACTTCAACTCGGTTGGGATCAATATTGACTCCTTCAAATGATACTATGTGGCCCAACAACTTTCCCTCCTTCATGGAAAACAAAGATTTTTTGGGATTTAGGGAGAGACCAAACTTTCTGCATTTCAGGAACACCCTTCTCAAATGCTCACAGTGCTCTCAGTCAGACTTGGATAAAATTGTAATTTCATCCAGATAGATGAACATCAACTTGTCCCTTTCTCCAATGAAAGCTATATCCATGGCTCGTTGAAAGGTCGCCCCTGCGTTCATCAACCCAAAGGGAATTTTGGCATACATGAATGTTACCCGGGGAGTGGTGAAGGCCATTTTTTCTCTGTCCTCAGGCAAGACCGAGATTTGATTGTATCCAAAAAAGTCATCAATCATGGATATCCTTGATGAGCCAGTTACCCTATGTAATATGTGTTCCATTTTCGGCAAGGGGTAATTGTCTTTCTTTGAGCTTCTATTCAGGTTCCCAAAATTGACACAAAGTTTGATTTCCCCACTCTTCCTTCTCATTGGGACTAGGTTGGCCACCCATTTTGAATATCTCAAAGGCACGATGATCCACGCATCGATCAACTTCTTTGATTCTCTCTTCATGACATGCATCAACATAGGGTTTATCTGTCTTAATTTCTGCCTAAATGGTTTGGCCTCCTTTTTCAGTGGAATCTTATGCTCAATTACAGTTGTGTCATATGTTCAGAGATCTTCATAGGTCCAAGCAAAAACATCAGAAAATTCCTTTAATAACTCAGTATACTCAGCCCTCTTCTTTATTGTCAAGCGACTTGACAATTTGACAAAATTTGGCTTCTTCTCAGTGCCAATGTTGCACTCAGCCGCACCAGTATCACCATTTGAGGTTTTACCCTTCGCTGCCACATCATTTTTGTCAAATAATCTTTCCAAAGGAACTAGTCCTTTAGGAATGTGATGGCTGGGCAACTGAACAATATGATGGTCAAAAATTTTGTTTAGAAATGCACCAGTATGAGGATTTATTTTGGGATCAGGATCTTGATTAATATGTAATGCCAAAAACTCATCAACAGTCTCCAGGAATCTTTTGATTTCAATATCATCTTCAAACACTTTCCAATTCTTGTCATTGTCAAGTATAGAGGGTCTATATATCACTTCTACATCATACCTAAGTTTAGGTGGCATAGGAACTCTAAAATTGCTTGCTGAAACAACCAGAGAATCAACAACAATGTTTTCTCCTCTTGGAATAAATGATATGTTGAAAGCTAGAAACAAATGTTAATGAGGTCCCAAACTTCATTTCTGTAACTCCTAAGCCGAGGGTGTTTGGCCTAATAAATGTTTCTGATCTGTTGGATAATCAGTTTAGCATCCCCAAACACATATATCTCTTCAATCCCCATGTCCTTTGCAGCCTTCAAACCCAACACAAGAGCTTCATACTATGCTACATTATTGGTAGCTTCAAATTTTAGCTTGTAGGAAAACTGTATGGCTTATTGAGGTGGTGAAATAAAGACCACTCCAACACCAACACCCTCCCTGGAAGAGGCTCCATCAAAGAACATATTCCAAATAGAGGTGATGGGGGAAAAATCTTCATGAAAAGCAACGGGCTGTTTTCTGAGTTTAAGAGGAGGCTCGAGAGCATTAGTGAGCTACAATATGGTAGATCCCATATCAGTGTCAAGGGAGAATATAGGATGGTTGGTGGGATTGGATTCATCACTGCAGATGTAGGCCAACTGAGAATCTCTATATAGTCTCCTATTATCCCCCCCAAACAATGGAATGGTAGCATAGGTGAGGTCCATTTGAAGGGTTCCCCCAAGTCGTTTTATCTAATATCTTGACAAAAGCATGCCAAACTTGGGGGGAACATCAACCACTACAATGTCCATGACCACACTCTTTATGGGCAGCTGAAACAAGGTCATGAATAGATCTTTGATGACCCCAAGACATTTCACTCTCCTTGATTCAAAAGAATACAAATCATGATAAGCTTTTGTAATTTCTAACGTGAGTTCTTCCATGGTAGTTTTGGGAATGAGATTATGAGAGGCCCCTAAATCCATCAGAAAATTGTGCAACACCTTGTCATGTACGTTCAGTGAGGTATAAAAGGGTAGGGATGAGTCATCCATGTATTCTACCATAGGACCTAGGATGAATGTTGGCTTTTTATATTAGATGGACGGCTCAGACCGCAATAGACTAGAGAGGGACCTTTTGAAATCTTCATGTTTAACTAGCTCTAAAAGGGGCACATGAATTCTGATCTTTTGAATTTCATTCTCAAAGTTAAAGGAGGAAGGGTGTTTTAGAATTTGTGTCACCTCTAGGACAAGGTCTTTGGCTATTGTCGAGGGATTCTAAGATTTATTTTCCTTGGTGGTATTCGTCGCATGCTTAGCAGGTGTCTCTGCTTTAGGAGGCTGAGTAGGGATGTCAAACTCCTCCATTTTCCTCTTGGATCAGAGGTTGTATTTGCTGGGACTGGTATTGGCCTTTTCACCCTTGCTTAGCTCATTTATTTGATTGTTCAGAAGAGATTCCTCATATGCCGATTGAGTCAAGTGAGGGAATGGGGAGGTATCCCCGAGACAATGGATTTCAGGTTCTAGCTATTCCTCCTCTCCTTCTTCATCAACAACAAGGTTATTTTGAGGAGGGGTTTGGATTTTCTGATTGTTCTTCTCTCTATCCCTTTGCGAAAGGTTGGGTCCTACAGGTTCCCTTCTCCCTCCAATGGGTCACTCTTGATACTCTCACTATCGATCTTTCTTACAATGTTACTCTCAGTAGAAGAAACATTGATGAATTTCGGCTATTTGTATGCTCCTAACCTCATCCATCAGGGGGCATCTGTTATCACTAAAATTTTATCCGCAAATGGTTACATTAATCCAGCATCTTCAAACAGCTATGAGTCCACCCATGGACCAAAATTACCAAAAAGCATTTCCAAAAGGTCCAAAACTATACAACCAGTTATAAAATCAAGATGCCCTATGACTACACAGGGCACGCATGCACATACGCCATCAAGAAATGCAGGAAAAGTGTACATGTTCATGATGCGTGACTGTGGATGGTAAAATTCGTGCACACCTAAGAACGGTGCATTTATGATGTTGGTCGGCCTCCCACCCACTTTTGGTTCATCTTCCAAGTCGATTTGACATCCAAATCTCAGTTGGATCTGGATGGGTGGTTGGTCAAAGACCTAAAGGTTCCCTAAACAACCCCTTTTCACACTAAAAGTTGGTTGCACAATAACTCAAAGTGGTGCTATAAAACAAGGCCATTGGTGCACTACATTTTCAAGGAATTCATTTGCAAGTTTATGCTGCTGCTATTCTCTTGGGGAAACCTCTTTTCTTATCAAGAGCATACTAGCACCATTCCATTTGGGCAATCCACATCACCTTTTGAG
>SNQJ01S0109140.1:25562-45466 GCA_010110895.2 Picea sitchensis
ACAAGTCTCAGTAGAGCCCATTGCAGTTAACAAGGCTTTTCTCTGAGAAGGGCAACTTTGGAGGACCTCCAAAGCAGACATCGCACAAGGGGTTTGTGATAAATCTTCCACCATAGAGTATTTCTAGGCGGCCCTTGCATTTGGGTTATGAGAAGCCTTTTTAAATGCACCTTTTGGAATGCATGTCATCATTTCTCCCAATGTCTTCTCAATCTATAGAGGAAGAGATGGGAGGTCAGCTTCTTTTCCCTTCTCAGAAGCACTTGGTTTACTATAATCATGCACTCTAGTCAATATGAAAGCATCACCCCTAACCATATATACGTTTGCGGATGAGGGGTTGTTCATAGGTGGGTAGTTTTCTTGGTTTCCCCCTTCTGTACTTGTAGAGGCTTGAGTTAGATTTTGCCCATGTTGAAATGGGTTCATCAACACCACCTGTTGTTGCAGCGTGACAAATTTTTGGGCCTCTGCAAGTCAAGGACATAGATGGGTCAGGTGGTGTTCCACGCACAAGTTGCAAGGATACCTTGCCTTCCATTTTTCAGTGTTGTCCCGGCTAGCATTATCGTTGGGTTTTTTATCCCCCTTACCCTTCTTTCGTTGTTTTTTCTTCCCTTCAGGCTGCGGGGTGGATTTTGGATTAGTCAACTGCACTGTGTGTACTTCTAACATTTGGGTAGGGGGAGCATCCAAAGCAGTAGTTTGGATGGCCGCTGTGTTTTGTATGGATAGCTGCTACAACTGTTTTGTCAATTGCTCAATGGGCTTGGTTTGTGCTGAACCAACAATACCATCAGCATGTGGTCCAACTCTCTGTCTAGTTTTATCCAGTATTGAACGTGGCGCATCTGGTAAGATGTTGTATAATAAACCGGATTGAGAATAGATGAGCTCAAACTATTGATCTCTCATGATGGCATCTTCTTCAGAGAAAAATATGGATGTCACGACGTCTTTGGATAACTGTGGGACCAATGACTTAAGGAACCACTCAAGCAGGAATGTTGGTGGGACTGGTACTTTGATTAAACTCTTCCGATGTCTCCATTCTCGTATGTGATCAGAGATATGGTTTGTCGTTGTCTGTTCAAAACTAGCAGGCAACTCTGGGCCAGCGTCATATCTCACAGGTAACTGGAAATGGTTAAGTAAAACCATCACCAATTCGCCAAAAGAAGAGTATCTTGAGCAATCGAGCTCAATGTACCATTTCACGTCACTCCCAATGAGAGTACGTTGAAACAATCGCAACTGAACAGAGTCATCTTTCAATGAATTATATGAGCACCAAAGATGAAAGGTAGTCACATGATATCCTGGATCTTCATTAGGCTTGACTTCAAACTTTGGAATGTCTGAAGGCAACTTCGTCAGCATAGGAGGCCAACGCAGATCGTGACATATAGGGTCATTCAACAACCTTGTCAAATCTGGCAAGTGTAAAGTTGCCAGGAATGGTAGTTTGGGTTGTTCCTGATAACCTGGGAAAAAGGGTCTTGGAGTTTGACTGGCACCAGGTTGCCAGGAAAAGTTTGGCTGCTGGCCCAGATTCTGGTAGAAACCATGGCCCTGGCTAGCGTAAGGATTTTGCATATGTGGAGTCATCATCAACTGATTTCCCAAATAGGACATAGATTGTTGGGCATGCATTGTATTCGAAGGACTTTGGGAAGGATTACCCCATGTTGGTCCCATGGGGATAGGCATAGTATTTTGTTCAGGGTTCCATTGATTGTGGAAAGAATTACCCTAGATCGACATTCTGGAGGAGGGAACGGATCCTTGCCCTGAATTCCAAGGTCCTGCTAGGTTTTCCCCCTGTGCAAGAATAGTACCCTGCATAGGAGTAGATTGTCCAAAAATGGGGTTGCCCCCAGTCGGAAAAGTGACTGATGAGAAGGTGTTGTTACCAAATGTTCCATTCCAAGAAAATGATGTCGAACCTATCGACATACTATGCGAAGGTGGTCCTTGACTCCCTGCTCCAAATAAACTATTGTGTGTAGGTTACCCGATGGATTGCTGATGAGAACCACCGAGTGAAGGGGATGAAGGAGGGATATGACCTCCTGCATAAGGAAAATCATTAAAAGGGACAGGAGTGCCCCCCATGTGACCTGGAAGAGGAGTGCTAGAGCTCCCTACCCCCAGACCCAAAGTCTGTAAGGTGGAGTAGGAAAGTACAAGACTTGTACCCGAACTAGGCATACCGTATGAGAATGGAGGGCCTGTCACACTAGGTGTGAAAGGGGTTCTGGCTACTCCCAAAGATGGGTTCAGACCACTGTGCGAAGTAGTTTCAGTCGAGACCATGGTGGCTTGGACCGATGACGGTAGGTTAGGAGATGACTCTCCTGTGGTGACAACCGTGGTGGGAACTGATGAATTCCCAGAAGAAGTAAAAACATTTGTTTCCATTGTTGTGTGTGACACTGTCTAGCACTCATGAAACTGAATTGGTACAATAAAAGGTGCAAAGAGATCAGTGGTTGGGGTTTCAACCAAGCCAAGAGTGGTTTCTTCAAGGCCCAAAATGGTGGATTCCTCCGGGGGTTGTTCGGGCACAATGGTTTGTAATCCGGTCGCTTCAAAAGACTCTTGTTGGTCTAGCTTCCGCCTTAATGGTGGCGAGGGTGGCTCTAGTGTAACCGGAGGCAGGCCAAGAAGCCTTCGTGATCAGTGGAGCTCAGGATCCTCCATTGTGTGAGAATATCCAAGACACTCTAAGGTAGTCTAAACGCTCAAAAGTAACACACACTAAGAAAAAAGTCCCTAGAAGATAAGACAAGCAAACACTAAATTAATTGGAAGAACAGTTACAACAGCCAACACTAGAGCGACTTACTGGTGCAAGTGCAACTTGAAAACAGAAGCACCCTCCGAGTATACTCTGCAAAGAATGGCCCAATGTTTGTCCTAGGTATTTTGGTATACCCCCGTAGTCACCTGTGTATGTCCCTAACAAAGATTGGCAACTAGGTTGATAGCATGCGAACAGTCACTAGGCGGGTACAGTTGAAAGTCAGGTAGACCACAATGAGCAGGGTATCGAGCCCGAAACCTGTCAAGGGTATCGAGAGAAAATGGTCTGGGAGACAACTGAGGACCTCGAATGGATTCGAGACCCACAAAGCCCTGTGGCAAATGCAAACGACGAAATCCCAAAACAAGCCCTCTATATGTGTTCTCCACTACGATTGGTTCGGCTTTGGAGGGGTTATCTCCGCTACCTTTTCGCACGTGACCTCATGTTTATCCCCTGTGTTAGAGGGGGGTCCTAGATAACTTCCATGAAAATGGACTTAGACACTCCCTATCTCAGACTCCAATGTTTGATTTTAAATGTCCTTGAGGAGTTTCCTCTCCAACCTAATCCAAGGCCCTAGTCCTGAACTAGCTTGTGAACCCTACAAACATAAAAGTCTAGTAGATGCAGAAACACACCCTACAAAAACTTATGAAATAAAAGACTTTTCCGTAGCTAATGATGCAGAAACACACTCTTCAACGAAAGAAGAAAATGAAAAGAGATTTATTTATTTATTTATTTATTTAAGTGTTATTAAAGAAAGAAAGGGAAAATACTGACAAGCAAAAAACCAAAAAAAAACAATTCTGGCTTAAATCACAGATCGTAAAGAATCAGATTAAAACAAATCACACAATAGCAATTGTAAAGACAATGACTCTCACACTTGTCTAAAAACCATAATTTATTTTTATTTTTCTGACAACGTTTTAAATGAGAAAAAACAAGCTAAGGGTAAAATTAATCCTAAGCTATTAACTGTTCAAACATAGATTCAAACACCTGAGAGGAATACTTCTTATCAAAGGAGAGGATGGTTGCCTCACCCTTAACAAAAAGTAGCCTGCACAAACACGCGACTGTTACTCAAACAGCACGTGTGCGAACGCGCGATGAATAGAGACAGAGGGCGTGTACACATGGGCTGACCTTGTATAGGTTGTGTGTATATCTAAACTCTAAGAAAAAATGAAAACAGACAGACCAAACCAGGAAGAGATCACTGATATTGATAACCAGGATCCCTTGAAGGCTTGGATACTCTTTCTAATAGAAAAAAAAAATAATGCAAGGAAAAAATAATAAGGAAAAAACAATTTGAGATAGGACTGCTAGCAAACAAGACTCAGATAGAATTCTAGAAAACCCCCTAAGAATGTGTGATTATGACAGGGAAGAGGAGGATTGCCTCTGAGGTCCCTTGAACTCTACACGCTACTGCTACCTCTACAGCTAGCGTTCACACACGTGTTGTAGCCTGTAAAAGGATAGGGCATAGGTACACGCATGCAGACCTTGTGCAGGCCGTGTGTACCTATGTGGGTCCCGAAAAACACAATCAAGCAAAAGTCAGGGAAATCTGGTATGGAAAACCAGACTCCCTGCTAACTCAGACCTTACAGAAATGAAAAGAAAAGACAAGCAAGAAAAACTAGTCTTTAAACTACCCAAAAACTAAATAAACTTCCAGGAACCCTAGAGATTCTCCCCAGTACGGTCGCCAATTCTATTGTTGGGGAAAAACACCCTACAAACTAGCAAATAGAGTTCAGACTTTGCATGCAGATATGACTGAATAGAAATTACTTTCTACCTTCATCCCCAGATTTAAATCCCCTTTTCTTAGTAAATGCATGGAAAGATCAACCTATCTCATTACCGACGTTTGATGTCGATCCTCCATTGTGCTTGATTACTTGTTCGCAATACTCCTTCCAAAGCTGACCTGCATTCAAGACGAGCAAAAACTATGCATGCATACTACTTATATACTAACGGGTTATAAATCAAACATAAACTAATCAAACCATAAAAATTTCATGAATTGGGACGGGAAAAGCATTCTCTTTTTTACTTAAAATGAGTCAACTTACAAAAGTTGAGACTGGCCACTACTCCTTGAACATGATCCTGGGCTCCTCTTCTTTTGTCCTTCAACTACTTTTCTTTAAATCTCCTTTGGCATTAGGAAAGGCTAAACGGTTGGGACAATGGAATATGTAAATGGGCAGAGTTTCTTTGCTATATTCTTCCTCCTCCAAATGGTACCCCTACCCCTTCTTTTATAGGCTAGAAGGAGCTAGGTATTTGGACGAACCCTCAACCATGCATGGCTGGGAGTTTCAGTTAACTCACCCATAACTTTTTGTTCTGTTGGCAACTTTCCTTTTTTCATGCTTTTGTCAGTCCACGCGGGATTTTTTGGGTCAGCCAGCGTCTACACATGTGCAATAATGGGTTAGGGCACGTGGGCCTTTACACAAGAGGATTTTCAAAGAGTTGTTCAACAATGTTTTTGGCAAAGAAATGATATGAGTTGGCATGATGTCAGGTAAGCATGTGTGGTGCAATTTAGGGTTATAACACTATACAACATCCGTATTCATAGGTTTCTCCACTACATCTCCTGTACATCGGGATTTGTGCTAGAAAATACAAAAATGGATTCGGGCTTCTATGTCACGATGGGATATTTTTGATCCTTGGCCTTCCACATAGTGGAAACATTTTGACTCGACCCTTCAGTTTCATTATGAGTACAAAGCACGATTTCGAGCTAAGGAAAAGAGGATAAAGCATTCAAATTTGAGATCAAAGTTACTCTGGAGAAATTACTTCATATTGAGTCTGCATCCCTTTGTCCCTCAAGTCTAAACACAGTGTTCAACCCCAGGCTCTTTCTCTATTGTTGAGAGAACCTCATTATCTCTTTCCTATGAGCTTGCCTTTGGTGGAGGATTGAAGTGGTGGAGACCCAGTTGGAAGGAACTTGGTTTCTTGGTTTTGAACCGTACCGACACAGAAGTCTGTAATGTTTTCTCTTTTTCTTATCATTTATTAATAGAGATACTCCTTTCTCGTCCTCTTGGTATCGTGAAAATATATGATTATTATCCATGCGAATGTTGGTAATGTTTATTAATGGATTATGTTATCTGATGTGCTAACCCCTTTTTATATTATCACTATATACTTACTCTGCTTGTTTGTTAAGAACATGTTGTACGTACAAATATTTGGGTCAAAGTGCTCAACGGTGGAATATCATCGAACGTTGGATTGAGGTAGGCCTCTTTCTTATCTTGCACATTAGTTTGTATAGAATATGTTGGAATTGAGTCGATTTCTACAGTCATACCTGTCTGTTGTGGTTTACCCTTGGCCATAGAGAGTTTTTCCCTCATAACAGTTGTAGCCTCCTTCTGGTTGTAGCTAAATAATTGGGGAGTTGGAGCTTCCCTCAAGTTGTAGCCTGAGAAACTAGGGGGTTGTAGCCTCCTTCCAATTGCAGCTGGAAAACAAAGGAAGTTGGTGCTTCCAATGAATGTAATTCTTAAATACATATAAGAAAAATCATTTCATGGTTTTCTCCCGCTTTGGGTTTCCACGTAAAAACAATGGTGTACTTTGTATGTGTATTTGTATGATTTCTCATTTGTTCATTCTTTATTTACTCTGCAACTATTGGATGATAATGCTACATTGATATAAAACTTTCATTTGTGGTTAAAAAGGATTGAATTTCTTTATTACTGATTCACCCCCCCCCTCTCAGTAATCCAACAAGCTCTGATTCCACTTTATGCATTACTTGGGAGCCTACAATCAAAGTCAAATAGCAGAACCAATGCAACAACAAAAAAAATGTAATTGTATAAAATAATAATAAGCATTCCACACATAACCTATTATCCAATTAAAACTCATCTCATCTTTTTACTCAGACCTTATGTCCTGAATACGGATCCTAATATGGATCTGAAATGTTGATAAAATAATGCAGACCCCCACCTCAGCAGGGTCTTTTGACCTCCCGGTCTTCAGATCTTCCAATTCCCGAACCGAAAATGGATTCTTGGTTCCTGTTGGAACCTTCGACACTTAAAAGACCACATGTCCTTTTCTATGCTCCACCTACGCAAACATGCACTAGATGTGAGCCTCCACTCCACGTGACCACCGATGTGACCACAGACTTAACCTCGAAAGGTGCATCGTGTTTATATATTTTGGGACTTCGTTGTGAGGCACCCCGACCCCTCCAATTCCTGAAACCACAAAATGGGCTAACAGTTCCTAGCTCCTCCCTTACATTCTTCACTGATGTGACCCACGGCTACGACCTAGGGCCTAACTTTCAAACGTGTCAGGATTTTTTGTGTCGGGGGGTTTGTGAATTGGCCATCTTTCCTTCTCCTAAAATGCGAAACCGCAATGACTGCTTATGCCAGATCAACGGTCCTTGTCTCCTGTGATCTGACGATCTAGATCATTTTTCTTACGAAGTCAGGATTTCGTGACTCATGACTTCCAGGTAGCAATATCCTCCACTCTCTTGACTCCCAAAATGACAAAATCTTGGAGCACCCAATCAATGGCTCGTGCTCCTTTGGATCTAACGATTGCTATCTGGATCAAATGGTCCACGGATATCAGTGTTTCACCCTCCGGGAATTTCCACCATCCATTCAGGATCTCAATAGTTCCTTGCCAAATAACTCGGCATCTTTCCTCCCGAGCTTGATTTCTTTGAGGTGAATTCGAACCTCGTCTGTCCTTTGGACTTTCTATGTCTCTATCCCTCCTAATATTAATTCTTGCTTCAAAATCAAGGATTCTAAGGGATTTTTGGATGCACTCCTTGTGGCCTTCACAATAACCTCTGGTTATCCAAACCATCCAACTTTGCGCACTCCTTGCGACAAAATTTCTTCAACCACTCACTTGGTTGGAAAAGTCAAAGACTTTGACCTGGCCTGCGCACACCTTGCATGCCTCTATGTGATACTTGCTCTTTTTTTGGTATAAGAACAACTCTATCTCTCTTGAACTTTTCTGAGGTAAAAATTAGAATCTTGTCAACGCACTCCTTGCGGACCTTCACTGCACTCCTTGCGGACCTTCACTGCACTCCTTGCAAGAATTCTTAGGACAAGGAGAAATTGAAACTTATACTCTCCCTCTCACAGACTTCATACATTCAACATGAAATCAGACACATAAATCAATGAAACAAATGCATAACAGAGTATGTAAGAAAATTGTAAACATATCATTTAGTAGATGAAAACAATAACCATAACACACCATGAAATTGGATTAAATCATTCTTCTATTAATTCAAGTGCTTCTGTACATGGTTTCTATAGTAACGACTATATTCTCAAACAAATTCTACAATATTTGTTCTTCTCTACTCTCATATTCTCTCTTTCTCTCTTGCTCTACAATTTTTTTTTTACAATGAGAATCGATCATACAATACATACGAGGGATCTTTATTGAGTTTTCCCTCCTACAACTCTAAGCTATATTATCAAATTAAATACTACATCTACTTTACATTTATTCTAATAAATGCCTACAACCGACAGATGAGAGAAACGCTCAAGATATGCATTGCAATCCACAAAACATTTAAGAGAAAATACATCCTTCCATATATAACATTAATGCTTCATATTTTGAATTCAAAACGTATTCAAAATGTGTGTTCGTGCATATCTAGATATCCTCCACTTTCGCTTGCTTGTGATGCTCCTACATTATACTCCTATTGCTAAAAAAATTCATGGACTCGTGTCCATGAGCTCCTACACTGTCTGTCCATGTTTCTGGATATCTGCTTCGCTTTCACAACTGGCATCCTAAATCAGGTGTCCCTTCCACTTTACCAAATATTCAAAATATGTCTTCCTTCGGGTCTTCTTACCAAATCTCTGATCAATGATCTTTTCCATCTGCATCTTTTCAGCTACATGCATCTATTTGACCCACTGAAATTCCTTCTGATTTTATTCTCCTCTCGCTTCATATTCTCTATAAGGGTACATATCTGCTATGTTGAACATGGGTGATATGCCCACAACATCTGGCAATTCTATCTCATAATCATTTTCCTCAAATTTCCGCAATATTTTACATGGTCCTATCTTTTTCATCTTCATCTTATTATACATTCCTCTTGGGAACCTTTATTTCCTTAGATGTTCTAAGACCAAATATCCCACTTTGAATTGAAGCTCTCTCATGTGATGATCTTCTTTGTGCTTGTATTCCTGGTTGGAACTCTGCAACCTCTCTTTAATCTTACTGTGGATCTCCTACATCTCTAATGAAAAATATTCTGCTCTAGCACTCTTGAACTCACTCTGCTCTAATTCTCTCAACTTAGATACTCCCCTTGGATGCATTCCATACATTATCTGGAATGGGATCTATCTTGTGCTCCAGTTAGGTGAGTCATTATATGAAAAATTTGCTTGCGGCAAAATCTGATCCCACTGACTATGATGTTTAGATACTAAACTCCTCAATAAGTCCCCCAAACTTCGATTTACTACCTCAGTCTGTCCATCTGTCTGAGGGTGATATGCTGAGCTAAAAGATAAATTTTTCCCCAGCCTTTTCCATAGTGTCCTATGGAAATGACCAACAAATTTGGTATCTCTGTCCGAAACAATACTCTTGGGTAAACCATGAAGTCGAACAACTTATTTGAAAAACATGTTTGCAATGTGTGTTGCATCATTGGTTTTCTAACATGGAATGAAATGTGCCATTTTTTGGAATTTATCGACTACCACAAATATGGAATCACAACCTCTCTGTGTTCTCGGCAATCACAACACAAAATCCATGCTTACCATGTCCCACGGCCTCTCTGGTATTGGCAATGGTTGATACAATCTTGTATTCTATCTTTTCCCCTTTGCATGCTGGCATAATCTACATATGTTGAAAAATTTCCGCACATCTATCCTCAGCCTTGGCCAATAATACGAACTGTTTAGTTGTGCAAATGTTTTATCATGGCCGAAATGTCTAGCCAATCCCCCACTATGTTTTTCCTTCAAAAGGTTTTCTCTCATAGAACTCTTCAGGATACACAATTGATTTCCTTTAAACAACAGTCCATCCTAAATCAAGTATTCAATCCATTGTCTTATATCTCTTAAAACTTGATTTTCACATGCTTCGTAAGCATCCTTGAAATCTGAATCATCTATGTACATTTCCTTAAGGCTATCAAAACCTAAGGTCTTCACACGAAACTCATACAAAATCAAATATTTCCTTCTCAATGCATCAACAACTTTGTTAGCATTTCCAAAAATGTGTTTTATAACAAAATTAAAGTTCTGCATAAATTCAACCCATTTTGCATGTTTCTGGTTCAATTTATCCTGTCTGGTTATAAATTGTAAGGCTTGGTTTTCACTATACAAAACGAACTCTTTTGGAACCAAGTAGTGCCTCCATTTCTTCAATGCATGTATGACTGCATAAAACTCCTTATCATACGTGGAATATTTCAACTTGGCTTCGTTAAACTTCTCACTGAAGTATGCAAATGGTATATCATCTTGACTTAAGACTGCTCCAATCGTAAATATGCTTGTGTCACATCTCATTTGAAATGTTTTACTAAAATATGACAGAACCAGAATTGGCTTTCTAGTTATCTTCTCCTTTAACAACTTAAAACTTTTCTCCACTTCTTTTGTCCAATGAAAAGATTTATGTCTCTTCTTGACTATGTCCATCATTGATGCACTAATCCCACTAAATTTCTGATGAACTTCCTGTAAAAACTAGCTAGTCCATGGAAGCTTCTGACTTCAAAGTTATTCCTTGGCGATGGCCATTATTTTATTGCTTTTACCTTTTCAAGATCATCTTCAATGCATTAAAAGATATCACAAAACCCAAATAAATGATTTATGTTTTCATGAAAGACGACTTCTTCAAATTTATCAGCAACTTCTCTTGTTGCAACGTCCTCATCATTAGAGTTAAATGTCTCAAATGTTCTTCCTTAGTCTTACTAGAGATCAGTATATCATCAAGATAAAAAATTACAAACTTCCCAATGAAATCTTTTAAGACTTCATTCATCAATCTCATAAAATTACTTGGCACATTCATCAAGACAAATGACATGACAAACCATTCATACAACCCTTCATTCATCTTCAATGTTGTCTTCCATTCATCACCTTCCATCATTCTAATATGATGGTACCCTCTTTTCAAATCAATTTTTGAAAAAAAAATTGCTCCACTCAAGCAATCCATCAAGTCATCCATCCTAGGTAAAGGAAATATATACCTAATGGTGATTTTGTTTATGGCCCTTGAGTTTGTATACATTCTCCATCCACCATCCTTATTTGGACTTAATACTATTGGCACAACGCATGGACTCAAGATTTCTCTAATCAACCCTTTGTCCATCAAATACTGGACTTGCTTCTTGACTTCTTCATTCTCCCACAGTGGCAATCTATATTCTTCTTTGTTTGGAAAACTTTCTTTTAGTATAAGGTCAATGTGATGGATTATACTTCTGATGGGAAACAACGAACAAGGTAAATCGTCCACCACTGTATCAGCGAAATTCTCTAGCAATTCATGAATTTCCTCAGGTAGATCATCTATTGAGGTACCAGTCAAGATGACTCTAGGTTTTCTAACCACGAAAAACTTAATTTCTTGGTCTTTCTTGAATTTACCCAGAATTTCCTTCCCACTCATGAGAAGTATAGTATTATTTGCTTCTTCTTTTGCCTTATTTTCTTCAATTGGCAATAACATATGCATCCTACCATTCTTCTCCAAGGTGTATGTGTTCTTTCTTCCATCATGAATAACATTTCTGTCATATTTCCAAGGCCTCCCCAAAAAAGGATGACAGACATCCATGGGAATGAAAGCACATAAGATCTCATCTCTATATCCCCCTATCTTAAATTCAACTAAACATTGTTTAGTGACAGTTACCTAATGTCCTTTTTGCAACCACGAAACCTTGTATGGGCTTGGATGTGCAATTGTCTTCAACTCCAGCTTTTCCACCATCTTTGTGGATAATATATTATCCATTCTTCCACTATCAAATATCACCTTGCATACCCTATCCTTGGTCTTGCAAGTAGTTCTAAACAAACTTTTCCTCTGGACTGGATTCTCCATCTCTTTCTCTAGCTTCAAGAGAATTTTCCTCATCATTGAGGATCTTCCACCTTCTGAATCTTCTGCTTCAACATTTCTCCTTTGCACTTATGAAATGTGAGCTTCACCTCCTCCATCTCTTTTTCTATCGAGACATTCCCAAGATTTGTGTCTATTCTTTCCACAGACAAAACACTTTATTTCACCTCCTCTGCCTCTTCCTCTTTCTCGAGGAAAAGTGTTCCTATCGGCATACTGGCCTCCTTGTGATATTCCTCCCCTTTCTGGGTGGTTATGTGGTTTATTATATTCATCCTTGGGCATTTGTACTATGTCTTGGGAAACTTCTTTGCCTATCATTTGATTTCTACCTCTTCCCCTTTGACCTTGCTTTTGGGCCAATTTCACTTCTGCCTTTGAAGAAATCTGATAAACATCTTCTAAATTCCTGATTGTCACCATGCTCATCTCATCGTGATGACCAGATCTAATATTTAACCTGTAAAATTCTTTTGTATATTCCTTCATTGTCATCCCTTTCTATCTCAAATTATGCATTCTTTGAAACAGATTGATTTGATAATCCCTGACTTTCATATTTACTACCATCCTGTCCCAACTTTTGATTCTTTGCTTGCCTTTGCAACACCTATCATCCTGTAGTTCATCCCACCACAGTGTTGCATGCACTTTCAGTCTAGTGACAATGTGCTTAACCTTGTTATCTTCTTCGATATCTTCATAATCGAAGTATTTATCCAGAGATCTAAACCAATCTAGCAACTCCTCAATGTCTAAGTTGCCTTCATACATCGAGATGCCCATTTTTTCCGTGGAACCTATTCTTGCAACAACTTTAAATAGATGTTCCTCTGCAGCATGTTCGGCTACAACTTCTTCTTCGGCTCCAGCTTCATTTTCACTTTTGGCCTCACAAATATCTCCAGTATCAAGTGTTCACCTCTGTATGGTCTCCACAACATCCAATTGAGCATGAATTTCTCTCATTTCCCTTTCCACGGCTGGATAGGGCATATGTCTCTCTTGACGTTTCCTTGGCGGCATTGTTTCAATCTGTCCATGTAGAATTCAATCACAACTGTCCCCTATCTTCCCTCTACAGAAAACAAATTTTTTTAGCTCTGATACCACCTAATGTAGACCCACACCTCAGCAGGGTATGTTGATTTCCTGATCTTCAGATCTTCCAATTCCCAATCCGAAATGGATTCTTGGTTCCTGGTGGAACCTTCGACACTTAAAGACCACAGGTCCTTTTCTATGCTCCGCCTACGCGAACATGCACTAGATGTGAGCCTCCATTCCACGTGACCACAGGTGTGACCACAGAGTTAACCTCAAAATGTGCGTCGTGTTTCACGATTTTAGGACTCCCATTGTGAGCCACCGCAACCCATCTAATTACCAAAACATTGAAATGGGCTAATGGTTCCTAGTTCTTCCTTTAAGTTCTTCACTGATATGACCCTCGACTATGACATGGGGCCCAGCTTTCGAATGCGTCAGGTTTTTGCGTGTCGCGGGGTTTGTGAAGTGGCCCTCTTCCCTTCTTCTAAAATGTGAAACTGCGATGACTGCTTATAGAAGATCAACGGTCCTCATCTCCTATGATATGATAGTCCAGATCATTTTTCTCATGAAGTCAAGATTTCACGACTTGTGACTTGCAGGTAGCAAGTTCCTCCACTCTCCTGACTCCTGAAATGTTGAAATATAGGAGCGCCCAATCAATGGCTCACACTCCTTTGGATCTAACGACTGTTATCTCTTTTGAGCTTGCAAGTGTTGAAAGACACTCGGCCTTATCCTCCTTGCTAATCCACTGGATCAAATGGTCCATGGATATCGATGTTTCACCCTCCGGGAATTTCCACTGTTCGTTCAGGCTCTCAATAGTTCCTCGCCAAATAACTTGGCGTATTTCCTCCTAAGTTTGATTTCTTTGAGGTGAATTCGACCCTCATCTGTGTTATGGAATTTCTAAGTCTCTATCCCTCCTAAGCTTGATTCTTGCTGCAAACTCAAGGATTCTAAGGGATTTTTTCGCGCACTCCTTGCAACCTTCACAATAACCTTTGGTTATCCAATCCCTCCAACTCTGCGCACTCCTTGCGACATAAGTTCTTCAACCACTCACTTGGTTGGAAAAGTAAAAGACTTCGACCTGGCCTGTGCACACCTTGCACGACTCTGTGTGATACTGTTGATAGGCATAAATGACACACTGTCAATTGGAAGGTCAAATCTAGACCGAGTTTGTCTAATTAACCCAAGTCGTTTGGAATGAAATGACCCAATGGGTTTAATGGATCTGTTGGCCAACTAAATTCCTAAAAATGATAAAATAAATAAACTAATCTAAGGCAATGATAATAAGAATATAAGTTTACTAATTATAGGTGTTCAAATAGAAGCATAAATATGTACAAATGATTATAGATAGTCTATATACATCTTGCAAGTTTTATTGGAAAACTTGAAAAATGAATGTTCTTGAAAGTGTTTCTAAATTAAATAAAGAAAGCACATACATTTTCTATTTACTTTTTGAATATTAAAAGATCTAAAACTAATGAATGTTGAGAAAATATAATTGAAATAAGAATACATAAAAATTCAAAGCTAATTCATGTTGTCCTTATTTCATTAATAAATAAAAATCAAATGAAATAACTTGTAACTAATTGACTGGGCTGAATTTATCTTCATGCGTCATTCAAGCTCCTAACTGCCCTGCATGTAAGGGAAACCTATGACAGGTTGGTGCTAACACTCCATAACAAACTCAAAGGTGTTTTGGAGCAGTAATATAAGATAAGACTAATAAACATACAGATCTGGTGATCTTATAATGATGAACACTTATAATAAAATAAATTTAATACAAAGAATTCATGTAATACATCATTTAACATCCAACATAAATCAACGATATTTAAATGAAATATTGATCACATATGTAGTATATGAACAACAAATTACAAACATAATTAAAGTGTTGAATAATATGAAATATCATACAATAAGCAGACTAAAGTTGTATAAACATAATAACATTTCATAAGATAAAGTCAAAACATAATGGGTAAGCACCACGATGGTATAAATCCAAGGAGTGAATAACTTCTTCATATCAGTCTTGAAAGTCATATGTCCATAATGTGTCCAAATCAAAGATGTTTTCACTACTAAGAGTGACTAGTATTTAAACTAGTTCATGATTCAAATTCTTTCATCATACAAGATAGAGTTGAATCCACAAAAAATAGATAATATTACAAAAATAGTGAAACTAGAAACCACTCATGCATGAGTTGGTTTGTCAAAAATAAAATAAAGTTTTATAAACATAAAAGGTAGAAAACTACAGAATAAATGAGCATATGTCCCAAGGTGTTTTCACCCATGCAATCAACATCATAACCATCAACTTCCTGTAGATAGAAAAACCAATTTGATCTTCAGATAACAATACTAATTATTATTCAAAAGAGTCTGGCTACATAATCATAGATTATGTAGCTAGTCTTATTATTAGTAAATTAAATCAAAATTAAATCTACCTATTTCGATTTTTCATAACAGAATGGAATAAAAGAAAAACAAAATTGTTTTACCATTAGAAATTAGCTAAAGAAGCCTCTGACAGTTCAGAATTTATAATGGCTTTGAAACTGGTTTTGTTTTTAATGATTATATTCCCATCCCTCTTGAATATTTTGTTTTCCCTCAGTGTGTGTGCCTTCAAGTCAAGGTTCTCTCATTCCAATAGAGCATTCTGAGCAGCCAAGCATTTAACCTGAGCCTGTAAGAGTGGGATATATCTATAATAACACTCTATCCAGTCTAAGAAACTATTACACATTATTTTGGTCACTCTGGTGATGTCTCTAGAGTTATGTGTTTAGGCTCTCATAAGTACCTTTTGCCTGAGAAAAGTGACTTTTGTCTTCTTCTACAAAATATATTTTTAAGATGAGTTCACAGGCTACATGTATTGTAGGGTGCGAGAAACCTTGATTCTAGCAGGCCACTCTATACCTGTATTGTGAGATGTTCACAGTTTTCTCTATAAGTAGGGTGTGAACTTGTTTTAAAGCTTAAAAGGGAGAAGAGGTTATGAAGGTTCTAGAAGAGGATCTTCTAGAAAATGAGTTGGCATTCGCATGGTTGGCATCCTACTGACTTCTCAGATTTAGTGAGATCATACTCATCCCTTTAACCATCTCTCCTTCTCCTATATAATGAAAGGTTTTTCAAGAAAGAGGTTAAGCAAGATTGAATAGAGAATTGATGAAAGAATAGATTCAGAATTGTGTGAAGAATCATGTTCGAATTGATGCTTGAGTCCTCCATTTTCCTATCAAGCCACATCGGATCTTCTTCATGCAAGTGTGGAGAAAGTGTGTGTGTTGGAACGAAGGACCACTGAAAGGAATCTTGCGACATTAAGGCAATCTGGTTGAATCTTCTACTTTCATTTAATATAAATATAGTGGCATGTCCTTTTCCCATAAAATCACTCTTATTTTATTACATGACTCCTTGATCACATGTTTAGGTCTTCATTGAATATATTATCTTTGCTTTCACCTTGGTCGATTTGTGTCATTGTAAATCTGATATCTCAAGACTACCAAAGCAAAGCGGGGACAACAGAGACATAAGGAAGCGATATCTAAAGGTATGTCATTTATTCCTTCCTCCATGATAAATTCAATGATTTTAACCTAGGGGAAGTGTCATGTATTATCCTATTTTGTTCTAGATCTAGGTGGATCTAGGGATATCTGTTAATGTCCGCATATACTGATTTATCCGATAATGAAAACTATCGCAGTGCATAAGGGCTATGGTATACGGTCGTGGAATACAATCAACAATGGGAACTTCACTTTTCCCTATGGCCTATTCTAGGTCATGAATAATACCTTCAAAACCTTCTTTGTCTATGAGAAATGGGGGTAATTTAGACACAAAGTCATATTGTTCAACCTGGGTAACAACCTCTTTCCTAGGACACTGATTTTCTAGGTATTCATGATCCAATAAATTGTTTATCTCTTGATATGAACCCTGATCATCGATCTTGATCATGGAGATCGAGCTCAGATGATCGCTCTTTCGATTTCTTAGGTTCCTAGAAATCAATCGACCAACATTCTTATTCCTGAAATTCAAATCCGAGCTCTTATGTTTCTTTCCCTTTCAGAATTTCTTCACAACAAGTTTATCATTATTGTTCATATTATATTTGTTCATAATCACAATGGGGGCTTTCTCTTTCAATTCACTAATTACATGTTTCAGAGATTTCCTAGGTAAAAATATACATGGCAATTTTTTATCCATTGGGGTTTCATCAACAATAGAAGTTGGTTCATTAAAATCAGAGCCATCAAGTGAATTGAAGACCTGGCTTTTGGTCACTAGTCTATCCACATCGGGATTTACAATTAGACGAGGGCTGACTGTATCATCGACCTGGGTGAAGCCATTTCGGATTAGGAAACTCTCCCAATTGTCACCGATTCATGACAGGAGAGAGACCAATAGGATCTTAACAAGACCATGATGAAACCAACTTGACAGGGAATTCATGCTTTATCATTTATAGCACTTAGAAATCTTGTAAAGGATCATTAATAGGTAAAAATGCATATCCAACTCAAACCCTATGAAAATCATAAGAAACCAGATGTGGTACAGAAAACCATCGCATACTGGCCTTCACATGTAACAAATTGTTTTAAAATTAAAATGAGGCTATGCCATCTAGGTTTTAGAAAAGCAATGGGGATACCTTTTGGACAACAAGTGGATTTGTGGGACAACATGAATAAACTCCATGGTACTTCCTCCAATTTAGTGTTCTTAAACCACTTCTCACCTTTCAATGGGAGTCTTGTTGCCTTTCTTATAAAATCTTTTGTTATTTCTAACTATACATCACCGACCTTGGCCCTAAAACCATCAAAATTCTATGCAAAATCATGTGCAACCGGGAGGTTGTAGCCTTCAAAATTCTTGAGGAACACATCCTACCCATGAGCCTTCAGGTCTTCTATGGTGTCATCATGGGACAAAAGATCTTGGAAACCATTCGGCTCGATACAAACTATAGGTGTCGTTACCACTGCAAAAATGATACAATTGATATCACAGGGTGTGGGTTTTGTCTTCCAGCAGACAAGGAGCAGAGAAAGGTCTGTGAAAAATGTAATGGCACAAAAATTGAAAATATTAGGGACTATCATTACTTGGAAAGAAGAACTAGGGGAAATGAAAACCAAAGGGATCGTAAAACTACAAGCCATTACGCACGATGAATTCCAAACCCTCCACGGTACAAAACCCAAATTCACATAATGAATGATCTCATTAATGATTAGGACAACAAAGTGAAATGAAAACGTAGGTACAACATGCCTGTACCAATTGATATGAATGCTGATATGAAAATTGAGCTCATGAGAACTATATCAACTATTAAACCAACATTTTTGTGCATTCAAACATTTCACAAATTAAATCAACAATAAACTATAGAACCAATGAAGTCAGGATACCCATAATACACAAAGATTTCAATAGTGTATTAATCAATAAGTTCATAAGACTTGCGTTTTAAGCATATATGGGTGCCTTCAAAACGATATTTCTAAGGTAAAAGATATGAAATGAAGACCAAGTTTTATATTTAAATTCATTCTTACAGTCATTAATTTAAAACAAACTAAAATGCAAACGAAAAAACTCAATAAGATAAGCTTAACCCAATCATCGCCTCGAAACTCAGAAACATAAACATTTCCAAATGGGAGGTGATGGAAGCTACAGAAAGATAAAATCTCTTTGTGGGGACTTTGATTGTGATAAGAATCAAAAACATTGGCGGCTTCCAACAATGGTGAAAAACTGGGCGAAGCAGTTATCTTTGTATTACCATAAAATTCATTTCAGGGGGTCAGATGAAATGAATTTTTAGAAACAGTTAACAACAGGTCAAACATTCCAATCATAACTCAGAAATAATGCAGTTTAGTATCATATGTATTTTTGTCTCAAACAATTGTAATCCGACATCTAACTTAGATTACGAGTGTAGTGATGTTTATGCAGTTGACTTCGATACTATTGATAGGGCCACTACTGCCAGCAGGTGTCCATAGCCTCAGTAGGGGTGTCATTTGACCCACTCTAGTACCTTTATCCCATCCAAGAGTTGTCCATTCATGATACAGGACATCTTTGCACTTGATCAAATTGAAAGACTTACTTGAGGATATTCTTAAACCCAACATTGCTTCGCTACCAGCATGCCTATTCAGTACCTCGATGAATTTTCCTTGGTATCATGCATGCATTTAACCACTACCAGCAGACCTATTTAGCATCTCGGCAGGTTTACATACACTTCCCACACATTACCATGCTTTCAACCCTCTAGAATTTGTTTATAATTCGCAGAACTTAATAATATTCAAGAGGGACGGGTGATACTGAAAATCTCATAGTTTGGAATAATTTTTTTTATCATTTAAAAATCATTTTCCTTTTGATGAACTTCAACACGATTTGGACACTTAGATTTATTGTTAAGAAACCATCTCGAGGACAGGAAGGTACAGTTGATTTTTTATCTTTAAAACTAGGGCAGCATTAGAATTTTGTTAAGGATGATCGCGTCTTCTTGTAATTTTCAATGAGAAACCAGAAACACTAATTTAAATAGAAACTTACTGTTGTTGTTCTAAGTTTTATCACTTACTGTCCAGGTGCCTAGAAAATTATCAATTGTTTCTATAGAAAATGAGTTTTGATTCCCTTCACAAATTTAAATGGTCATTCAAACATAATGATTCATAAAACAATCAAAATCAAGAAAAATGAAAAG
>SNQJ01S0109141.1:4604-21763 GCA_010110895.2 Picea sitchensis
ACCTCATCTAGTTTATAATTCATTTAACTTTTAATAGTTATAACCCATTATTTCCAAATACCTATAACGTCTTCATCACTTAAATACTAAAACCCTAGCATATATAACCCCTAATAATTATCCCCTATAACCCCTAAATATTTCTATGTATTACCATTAACCCTTAACACATATATCTTTTATCCATAATTAACGCCTATAATCTCTTTCTCTAAGCCCTTATAAGGAGTGAAAATAAACCATAAAATAGTACAATAGCACCAAATTACTAAATCACACAGAAATGTTTTAAGTACTGACCTTCAAAATCTCAGCTATGTAGAGTCTGATCAATTCATTGTTTCTCTTCTTGAAAGAGAATTGAAATCAAGATTTCATAAAAAACCAGAACACCATTGCATATGAACACCTGAATGATTTTCGCAACTATAGAAAATGATTGTTGTAACTATAGAAAATGTTTCGTAACTGATATATATATATATATATATATATGATTGATTTGTCGTAAATGATCGTTTGATTCTCACGCGTTCCATTGTTGGTCGCTAGAGCGACTAGATGGTGGTTAGTCACTAGAGCGACCAACTTTCGTCCTTAAAACGACCAACCTGGAATGTTGGTCGCTAGAGAGACCAACATTTGGAACTAAAAAAAAAAGAGTATATTTAGTACAAAAAAAGAAAAACAAATACGAAGAAATTCTAAACTGTCATAATTTGCGCCCATTGTAGTAGTGCAATCTCCCTCCTCCCATCACTAGAAAAATTCGGTTTAAATAATAAAAACTTGATAGAAAAAACAAAAGCTCTGTTAGGCCAACTTGTTTGTGGACGGTCGAATTAAGGTATTTGTTACCGGAGGTCCAGGGTTCGAATCCTTCAGACCCCCCTTTTGGGTGTGCTTGTTTGACCAAGAAATTTAAAAATGGTGGGACTGTCAGATCAACTGCTAGAGAAGTCATTGGTTTTGATGCTAGTTGGTCTACCCACCCCTGTCTCCTGACACTTGCTACTATATATATATATATATATATATATATATATATGTTGAAACTTTCTAGTTGTTGGTCGTTCTGGTAGCCGGTTCCGGCGCTGACAGGTCCGACGACCGATCGTATTTTTTTTTATCCATTCAGACCTTAGATCTCATTGGGAATTGGCATGGTTCCATGTGGTACCCTGTGATTGGGCCACATGGCACCTTATTGTAGGATGCCCGATACATAGTCAGATCCCCATGTGGTTTTGACATCATTATTGTGTCTATTTTGTCACTTGGGTGAGAAAAAACAAGGGCACTTGAATGCCTAGCTAGGCCTGCTAGACAAGACAGAGGTTAGTGCATGATTTAGACAAACCAAGCACCTAAAATAAACAAGTAAAATAACTAAAAACAACTAGTAAAATAAAACTAGAATTCATAAGAAACTTTTAGAACCATAAGAAAAAAACCAATGACCAAGATTATGCCACCAATGTATAACTATATTAGTTGGAAAAACACCATAGAGAAATAAGGACTTATGAGTCCCCTCTTCCTCCTTAGGAGGGATCTTGAGTTCCCTAATGGAGAGCTCTTCTTACAATGGTAGAAAATAAAAAGAAAGCAAATGATGAAGAAATCAATGCCTATTCCCTCAAGAGGTGGGTGAAATGGCCTATTGGAATGTTTCTTGAATTATCCAAGGAGATAAGAGGATTATCAATGGAGGATTGTGGCAGCATAACAATACTATGAAAATATTAATTTCTTAGTGCACCCGTGGCCTCCATTTATATCATTTCTTCAAGGCAATATTCAACTAGCTCTTAGTGTGAACAAGGGGCCCTTTAGGGCACCCTTTGGTCCTTGACCAACCCCCCATTCGGATTTATCTCATATATGAAGGTCAAATAAAGTTGAGAGATGGTCCATAAGTGGTTGAGGGGTTGATCAGAACTATAAATGTGTCATTCATAGGAGTGTGCAGATTTTCTCATACACAGTCACGCATATTTCACATTGTGCGCTCTATGGGCTTCTTTGGCCCATGCTTCCTTTAGTGAGTTAGCGCATGTCATTTTTTTCCCAACTATATACTTTTTTACTCTTGGAAATGCATTTTGGTGTTGCAGGTGAACTAATAGTTGTTTGGCACTATTGTATTTCTATAACCATTTGCATGCAATGTTGCAAATGAGATTTCAATGATAAAAGATTCCCCCTAATGTGTGAGGTTAGGAGCATACGTATAAACAAAATAAATCAATGTTTCTTCTACTGAGAGTGCCATTGTAAGGAAGAGTGTTGATAGGAACTCTAATAGTGATCCGTCGAAGGGAGAGGTGAAACTGTGGGACCCAAAGATTTCTTTAAGGAAAAAAAAGGAAATTTGTATACAAATGAGGTGGGCATGACCCATGCTCGTGTCATGTAACTCGAAATGTAAAATAGTAACTGAAGTTGTATGCTAATGTAGATAACTGCAACTCCCTCAGGGATGATTTGATAATGGCAGATGACAATTCTGATGGTGAACATAATCTGAAAAGAGGCAAGGATGCCTGTAAGAAGTGTCGATGACTCATAGGCATTGATGGCCTAAAAAATTCAGAGGTCTCCGGCTGGTATAAAAATAACTGCAACAATCGCATAGTAATACCCACCGTAACATGAGATATTGTTGAATTAGAATGTTATGGGGTTCAATGAAATCATACAACAATGATGGTTCTCTTTGTGTCGTCCAAGAATCCTTATTATAAAGGTAATGAGAGTCAAGATATTGTCACCCTTCTGGAAACTGTGTTGATGTCGACAAAAAGGGAGACGCGTCTCCGAGAAGCAAAGGGATTCATGAAATCCAGAAGATAATATCAGGAACATATAGGGAACATGAACAAATTTGATATGCGGTGAGACTCAAGACTTCCCTTGGTTGGGGGATGTTTGAAGGATGATGGGAAGCAACCGTAAAACTGTATCTAGTGTTAGGGGGGTGATTAGACATGGGGTTAAATTGTGTCAGAGGTGTGAAAAACTAGACAAAGTCATAGATCAGGGGTACATGGATTTTGGGATACTCAGGGTTTATGAATGATGTCAAAATGAGAAAAGGAGAGTGAATGCCCCAACCAAGGGTGACATGGGTTGCATTGCCGGGAAAAGAAGGTCATCAAGGGTGATGAAAAAAATCTAAGTAAATGCTGGAAACAAAGGAGTTTTATAATTACCAAATAAATAAAGAATAATTTGGGATGAGTGTACAGATACAAAAACTGGTACCCAGTGCAAGATGGCTTGGCCTGTGAGGGCACAATTTGTGAAGAGAACCAGTGGAGGGTGGGGGCCCCATGGGCGGGTTTCTCTATGAGGTAAATGAATGGAGGACAATTTGTAGATGGGAAAACTGGTTGTGGATGAAATAGGGGGTTAATGATACTACGGAGGTGCAGTCTAATCGAACCAAGATGAGATAACCTAGGATTCCATTGGGAAATATAGAAAAATGATGAGAAGGAGTATGTGGCTTATTCTTGGAAATGCATGAGACTATCAGGACTCCCATCCCTAGGGGTGAAAGTAGCATGAGTGTGAAAGTACCAAGGGGGACTATGAGTGGGACAACTCATGTGGGGGAGAGTGCTATCGGGTGACAGTACTGAAATGCAGCAGAGGTGATAGTATTGCAGAGATAGATGTAGGGACCCTAAAGGTGAATTTCGGAGGGTATGATTGGGAGATACAATTGATATTCAGAGGTAATGGTTACATGTTGGTGTTGAACATATACCTGAAGGGGATGCATTTCTTGTGATGACCAAGTACCTGCACATATGAAAACAAAATAATCAACTTGAACAATATCGGAAGATAAAGAACATATAATAACTTATTTGATAATTTTGAACATGAGCAGACAAACATGGACGTGATGTGATAAAAATGCTTCTCGGGGGCCAGATACATATGGTGACCCAGGGAATGTGACTGTGTAGATGGAGGGACCTTGATCCCATGGTTGAAGATGGATCGGGAAACAAAGGCTCTGGGCTCCTGTAACTTAGCGTGGAAGTTTGGAAAAATGGATTATATATGGCTGGTGGGCCCATAATGCCACCTCATTTGTACTCGCTGCTACAGTGAATTGACGAGAGTATTTGGAGAATTTTTGGAGATTGCAATAGCTTGAACCAACCAATCTGGGAGTGGCGAGAGTCAGGTTAGTGGTCCCATCTTCCTGCACAATATTGATTTCTTAGTTTTTGGGTAGGGGTCATATGGATGGTTGTACTAGGGAAGGTTTAGGGGTGGTCCCACTAATGCATAGGAGAAGGAAGGATACACATGCTTAGATGTGAGTGTATAATTCCATCTCCCATGCATGATGTGCATATGTGATAGACACAACCGCACATAGGGATGTGTGAGTGGGAAAAATAGACATGCATGAGATGCATGCCTATTAGAATTACAGTTGCGCAGAGTGCGCAACTATTTCTCAGAAAATTGCGCATAATTGCGCAACTATGTAGAGAACAAGTGTGGATGTGTGTGCACCTTTGGGCGTGACAATTGCGCATTGATGTGCAATTGTTTCTCTGACAGTTGCGCATTGATGCGCAACTGTGTGAAGAACATGTGCGCATATGTGTGCACCTTTGGGGGTGAAATTCACACACTTGAGGCGACGCTAAGGGGTTTTGATGCTAATATCTAGATGAAAAGAATTGGTGTCTCTTTTCTCCAAAATAGTGAAGGGTCCATATCAAATAGGCTTGATTTTCTTACCTTCACCTTTCAATTGCTCCTTGCTGATGTGAATCCATACTTGGTCTCCAAACTAAAACTGATGATCAACTATGTGCTTTTCATGTCGATCTTTATATTGTGCTTGAATTTTCTCTAACTGTTCCCTAACTACTTGGAGAACTTGTTGGATCCGTTGAATGAACTTGTGGGCCCTGTATTCATTTCTTTCTTCATTTAAATAAATATATTTCCCATAAATCAATTCTAAAGGGACATTAGGAAAGTATCCAAAACATGTCTCAAATGGTGAATACTAAGTGGAGTAATGTAAGTCTCGATTGTTAGCATGTTGAATATAGGGTATCTTGTCATCCCACAACTTGGGATGTTTACTGCAGTAGACTTGAAGCAAATGTACCAATGTTCGGTTAACAACCTTTGTCTCGTCGTCAGTCTGTGGATGAAAAGTTGTACTCATCTTTAACTTGGTGTCCATCATTCTCCACAAACTTGTCCAAAAATCTCCAAGGAATCAATTATCTCAATCTAAGGTAATAGACATGGGCATCCCAAAGTGGACCCAAACATACTGAAAGAAGAGATTAGCAGTGTGCTCAGCAGTGGCCTTCTTTTTACATGGAATCAAGATACACATAATTATAAACCTTTCCACTACTACATATAAGTAGTCATGACCCCTTTTCGACATTGGTAAACCCCCTACAAAGTCCATGGAAATACTTTCCCATGGATTATAGGGAACAAGAAGTGGCGAGTACAACCCCAATTTTCTATTAGCGGGCTTACAATTAGAGCACATCACACACCCCTTTACATACTTGGTTGCACTTTCTTTCATCTGAGGCCAGTAACAAAAACTTTGCATATGAGCCATGGTTTTTCCTACCCCAAAATTCCCAGACACAAGAGAAGTGTGAGCTTCTCATATTACATGGACTTGTTCACTTGTAGGAATACATAGCTTTCCAAGATGGTAGAGTAAGTTATCCTACAAGCAATAGTTTTCCATCTCTGCACCATGGGTTAGATTCTAAAATACATTCTTAAAATCTTCATCAACAACATATTGTTAAACATATCTATTATGAGATAAAGAAGCATTCTTCAAAAGAATAGAAGCAACAATAGGAGGTCTAGAAAGCATATCAACTATTTTGCTACTTGTACCCTTTTTATACTTCATTAACAAATGGAACTGTTGAAGAAAACCCATCCACCTGTAATGTCGATATTGTTGTATCTTGGATTATGCTTGGAGATACTATAAGGGTTGGTGATATGTATGTATGATGGTTTCCTTCCCTAACATGTAATACTTCTATTTCTTGACACTTTGAACTAATGCATACAACTATTTATCATATGTAGGATAGTTAACAACAACTTGGTTAAACGTTTTAGAGTGGTAATAGATAGGATTACGATACCGCATCAATACTGCACCCATGGCATAACTACTAACATCTGTCTTGATCTCAAATGGTTGTTGAAGATTCGAAAATGCTAATATTGGTGTTGTACTCATCTTTTCCTTCAAAGTGTCGAATGATTTTTGTTGCTTTCCTCCCCACTGAAAAGTGTTCTTCACACTGGTCAAGGCATGCAAAGGAGCTGCAATAAATGAGAAGTTTGCGATGAATCTCCTCAAGTACTAAAATGCACCCAAGAATCTTTGTACTTCAGTTACATTTTTGGGCTCAGGCCAATTTACAACTACATCAATTTTGGAAGGATCGATTTTCAATTATCCTCCTCCTACAATATGACCTAAGTATATTACTGTAGTATTTCCAAACTCACATTTGGACAATTTTACATACAACTTCTCCCTTCACAAAGTATACAATAATTTCTTTACATGTCATACACGTTCATCCCAAGTCCCACTAAATATAAGAATGTCGTCTAAATACACAATTACAAAGTCATCTAAGAATGCCCTAAATACATCATCCATTACATGCATGAAGGTTGTTGGGGCATTACAAATCCCAAAATTCATAACTAACCACTCAAATAGACCATGTTTGGTTTTAAAGGAAGTTTTCCATGCATCCTGTTCTGCAACCCTGATCTGATGGTAACCACTGTGCAAATCCAACTTAGTGAAATAAATAACATTCTTGAATTGATCAAGTAAATCATCTATACGAGGAAGAGGGTGTCAATTTTTCACTATGATTTTATTTAAGGCTCTATAATTGACGCACATTCACCATGTGCCATCCTTCTTTGGCACCATCACAATCAGAGAACCACAAGGAGATGAACTAGGTCTGACAACCCTTACGTCCAACAAGTCTTGTACCTGTTTATTGATTTTTGTCATCTCTACAATCGACATTCTCTACATGCCCACATTAGGAAGGGGATAATATGGTTGAAGATGTATTTCATGTAGTATTTTCCTGTTAGGAGGTAGTCCATATGGTTCCTAAAAGACCTCATCATAATTAGAAATAATATCAATTTATTATTTCTTATGGGTAGGATCGCATCCTTGGAAGGCATCGAATATTCCAACGTCCTTTTCTCTTACAACCATGGGTACATATATCTTATTAGTGTTTATGAGTCTTTTCATTTGTCATCCACTAACAAGTGTTGTATTAACCTTCATGTTGTGTGATCTAACAATATATTACAATTCTCCTTTAGTAAGGTGATATTTGTTCTCATAACGAAATAAGACTGTTTTTCTACAATAAATATATGGACTCCCCAACACTATGCAACATATATCAAGTGAAACAACATCCAAATCAACTTCATCAACCAATTTTGAAGCAATAAAAAATCTAACCCTACACTGCTTGGTGACATTAAGTTTTTATTTCTCGCATAACCAACCAATAGGATAAGGATTTGGATGTGGTTTTGTTTCAAGACCCATTTTTTTGACAATTTTCTCATATATTAAGTTAACTTGGGAACCCGGATCAA
Source organism: Picea sitchensis (assembly GCA_010110895.2). NCBI lineage: Eukaryota > Viridiplantae > Streptophyta > Pinopsida > Pinales > Pinaceae > Picea > Picea sitchensis. The sequence goes on from SNQJ01S0109141.1 coordinate 12,303, forward strand.
ACAAAGTATCAATATTAGTATGCTTAGATACAAACCTTATGTGAAATAATTCTTTCTTGTTTCTTTCATCATCATGAGATTCATTAGTGGAACTTGAGCTAGCATGAAGGGAATCTTTACCTTGTACTCCAACTATTGAACTAGCATGAAGGGAATCTTTTCCTCATCTCCTAAACAGGAACCAAGATCTTGTTGCACTATAGCAATGGTCTTTGTCTTCCCCTTTCCACCAAAATGATTTGGTTTATTCTCCGGATGTAGTTTCCGACAGTTCTCATCATCCTGTCCATCTTTCTTGCAATTAGTGCAAGATGGCTTTCCTTCTCCCTTCTTTTTAGTGGCGGTCTTTTTGTACCTCTTTTTAAAATTTTCTTTAAACTTATTATGTGGGAACTTAGACGGCTTCCTTGTGGGATTGTCTTGAATATTATTTACTCTATTTTCAAGGTGAGTATCTTGCACACAAACTTTGTCAAGACTAGTGGGATTAAGAAACAATAAAGTATGACAAATATAACTGTGAAGTGCGCCAATATACTTCATTAAAGTTTCATAAGAGTCTAAAGGCATGTTTAGTGAAAGTTCTTTCTTCCTAAATTATTCCATGAAACTTTGTACTGTTTGACCTTTACTTTGTCTTAAAGTCTTCCATTACATCATTGCTTTATGTAAATAACCCAATGGATAAAATTTCTTCCTTATTGTTGATTTAAATTATGACCATGAGGAAAGAAGATTACCACACTTACTTATGTCCTGAAGCTTTCTCTCCCACCATACGAGAGAAGCTCCTTCAACCGAAGTGAGGACAATTGCACTTTCACTTCCTCTTCATCAATATGTTGTACATGGAAATATACTTCAACCTGTCGAATCCAATTATCTATATTTTCAGGATTAACATCTCCATTAAACATAGGTAAAAAACACTTTACATCAAGCTTTAATAACGGTTTCTTAAAATACTCTTTATGACTAGCATTAGAATGATGAGAATGATGAGAGGAAGAAGATATAGAACTCGATGGTGAATATGGAGGCTCAGGGGGGTATCCTCCCACCTCTTGATTCACTTAAGCATTATCATCTTCTTGAGCTTCCTTTTTCTTCCCTTTCTTCTTCATCCTCTTCTTGTAGTCTGCATACATTTGCTCGACCATTTCTAACATGCGATAGAAGACCATATGGAATTTTTTCTCTTGTTCATCACGCTTGTCCACTTCAGCCATTTTCTTCCTTCAGGATGCACGACAAATCTATGGGTTGAAAGTATTAAGTGTTCCTTCACCCTAGTTATGCTTGGCCCTAGTAAGAATTCACACTCAAAAATTCGAGTGAAATATGACTACTCTGATACCAACATGATCTATGATCTTTTCATTGAGGTGACTTATTAAATAATTGTATTAAATGAGCATAAAATGAAGTGCACCATAAATAAGGAGAAGCTCAATAATAAATATACATAAGCATCAAATATGAAAAAAAAAATTGATAACGGAGTTCGTCCCTGATGGACTACGTCTACGGGTCCTACTCTCAAATGGGTAGGCCTCTTTATTAACTCAGTAAAAGAATTTGGAAAAATACATAAGTATACCTCATTCTAGAATTAAGCTATAGAATTTTAGTTGAGATCATAAAATAGACAACACCATTGAATTCGTGGCATCAAATCACCAAAAAATGATTATCTCCATGCCTCAATTTGACTTTGGCACTCCCAGGACCATGAGAAATATCATCTCAATTTACGTGCCTGCAACCTATAATTAATTATTTGTCCTTTCCTCATAAATCATTCTCGGTTGTACCATTTGGTTCCCTCCTCCCATCACTCACAAAAGTCATTTTAAATAATAAAAACCTGATAGATAAAACAAAAAGGTTGTTAGGACAACCGGTTGGCAGAGGGTCGAATTAAGGCATTTGTTTCCAAAGGTCTAGTGTTTGAATCCTCCAGACCCCACTTTTGGGTGTGTTTATTTGAACAATAAATTTAAAAATGGTGGGAGGACCAGACCATCCTCCGGTTCTAACGTCAATCGATCGACCCACCCCTATTTCCGGGCACTTGCTAAACCGATGATCGGATCAGACAACAGTTGGCATGTTTCAATGGATATATATATATATATATATATATATATATATATCCATTGAAAATTGCCAACCGTCGGCCGGTGCGGTCACCAGTTCCGACGACCGACCATATTTTTTTTAATTTGTTCGGACCTTAGCCCTCATTGGGAATTTTAAGGGTGCCATGTGGTGCCATGTGATTAGGCCATGTGGCACCTTCCTGTATGTCGCTCGATACATATTCAACTGCCCATGTGGAAATGACATCACCCTGCCACATGTCGACCTATCATTGATCCATGTGGTGCCACATGGAAACTTTTCATTGGACCATTTGGCACCCTGAAAAATGTCAAATCTAGTTAACACGTGGCAACCTGTGGGCCTGCCACATGGTATGCCAACATCAACATTACATCGTGTTGATGTCACCTTATCCAGTCAGTTGATGACATCAGCAATACAGATGTTGATGTGTCCCCTGGTTGACTTGACCTGATTGGCGAAACTTTGACTGGTTGTATCTTTCGATCTGTAACTCCGTTTGAGGAACCATTTACGTCGTTTGAAATATTGTGATGCACTCTTTGTGATGATGGAAATTTTGCTGAGTTTTTAGGACTTCGATTTTTTTTTTCTTTTCTCCACCTGTTGAGGCCATTCTGAGCTTCCTGAGGAACTTCTGATAATTATGAGTTATCCATAGGCCTCCCTCAATCCCTTCTAATCAATTTTTTTTGTTTCAAGTGATATCAAGTGAATTAAACCAAGATATTAAATTATAAAATTCACTAGGCTAAACCTATGAGGTTTCTTGCATTGTGGATAATTCCTCACTATGAACTAGTGATGCCTTAGTTCACAACATATGCCTTGGTGATGCCTCAATTCACAACATATTGAAGTCTAGTAATGAAGGAACCAAAGGAAAATAAGATTGTAAAAAATGTGGCGTTTGGTTGTTGAATAGGTGAAAATGGCATTTTAAATGAGGGAAATCACCTCAAAATCCTCCTCTTTATGGAGCAAGGGTTTTGGTGATGCTTTGGTTCACAACATACTAATGGATCTACATGATTGTTAATTAAATCTCTTGACGATGTTAAACATCAAATGATTTGTGTACTATTAATTTACAATATGATATACACATTTCAGTAGTGCACTGAGGTGGATCTCTTATTGTAACACTTGAATGAAGTGAATATAAGAGGCCTTGGATTTAATTGATTGTCTATTATGGTTTACAAATTTATTTTTTTGTGTCTTCAAATAACTTTATTTTGATTATATGATTATGGGTCACTCAAATAATAATATTGTGATATATCCACAACCATATTAACTTAGCTAAAATAATAAAACCCATACATAAATTGCACTTAGACCTTCTACAATCCTTTTTCAAAATACCATTATTTTCCTTTGTTATATTTTCTTCATCAATGAACATTTTTAAACCCAAACAACATGTCTTCTAGCTTCCTCAAAAGTAATTTTAATGTTAAAACATTACTTTTCTTTCTTTTATTAAGACAACTCAAAATATCTACCTCATTATTATTTTTTTAGATTGTTCTATCTTCTAAATTTACAAATATTCAAAAAATATATTCAAGAATTCCAAGGATAAGTTTATCATGTGAACTAGTGGATCTACATAATAGCTAATCAAAGTGCTTATTGTTGTTAAAATTCCATTTCTTTGTGCTTTAATTTGTAAAGCTATACACCTTTTAGTAGTAGCTCATTTAGGTGGATATCTCATTCTAACACTTTCATGGATGAAGATACAAGGTCTTATATTTAATCAACTCTTTATTGTGTTTTACAACTTCATATTTTTATTCCTTTGAATGATTTTATTCATTGTAGAATTATGAATCACTCAAATAATTACATTACAAAATATCGACAATGATATCAACCGCCAAAAGTAAAAAAGACAAACATAAATTTCATTAGGTTCCCTTATACAATCTTATTCAAAAATACTAATATTCTCATATTTCTCTCATATTTCTCAAGGAATCACTTTTTTTTGTTTCTTATGAGATATTTTTTTTGTTTCTTATGAGATATTTGGTTCCATCTTACATTGAAACAAACATTTCTTTCAGTTTGCTATATTATCTCCAAGGTTTGACATTTTAAAACCTATGCACCATGTCTCATAACCTCCTCAAAAGTTATTTTGATCTAAATTTTATTTTTATTTCTCTAGTTAAGACAACTCCAAATTCCTACCTTATTATTATTTTTTTGGTTTGATTTGTTTTTTTTTTTTTTTTATTGCTCTTGTTAAGACAACTCCAAATTTTACCTTACTATGACTTTTTGGTTTGAATTGTTTTATTTTTTATTTTTTAATTTAAAGAGATTTGAAAAATATCTCTAAGCATGTAAAGTATAAGTTTATTATATGAATTAGCAAATCTTCACAATAGCTAATCAAAGTGCTTATTATTTTTAAACATTGATTTATTTGTATGTTTATTTGCAAAGTGATACACACTTTTTAAGGGTAGTGCATTTAGGTGGAGCTATTATTGTAATACTTGAATTGATGGAGAGTTGTTTATGCCACTTTCATTGATACCTAGTGAGGTTTATATTGTTGTACATTTTTTCAATGTGATTATTTAAATGACCTATATTTTATAATCAAAATTTTAATATTAGTTTGTAATTTATTATTAAAATCTAGCTTCATCATGAGGAGAAATGCAAACATGTCTTTAGAATGAGTGAGATAGAGACTCAACTGTTAAAAAGAAAAAGCTATGTCAACCAAAAGAATCCATTTATTGGGTGGCCTAAACAAAACCAAAAAATATATTACGGGACACAAGATTCTACTAAGATAAAATTATAATGTATTCATGTGTTGCAGATGATTTGGTCTTGGTGGAAGACAAAGCTACCCCCAGAACTATATTCATTCACAATTTGATTTAAATGAGGGTTTTGACCAATCATATAAAATCAAGGGGGAGATGCAAGCAACATATTTCTAGTGGTTGTGAAATTTCAACAATTACATTAAGTAGTAGAAGTGAATGAAATATCAAAACAAGGATAAAATTTCAAAAAACACGAGTCATAGAAGGGAACAAACATGACAATGAAAGCCAAAAACAACAAAATGGAATTGCATCAAATTAAGGACTTGCACTTCAAACATATATGCCACATTTTACAATTTGTTTGGCTTGGAGTATGACCTAGTATAGAAATGGCATACCAAGGGATGATGTTCATGCCAATTTGGCATCCAAAACAACCTTGTAGTTGTTGTGCATGCCAAATTCGTATGCACAGAAGCCATAGGGATACCGTGCATGCCAAATTTGGCATGCACAGCAACCATATAATAAAGAACTATACTTATCATCTATCAACAATGTAACCTTTAAAAAAATTCATGATTTAGTTTATTTCCTATCAATAATGGGAAAAAGAAAACACGAGTTTTAGGAAAAAAATAAGGATCAAATTTCAAAAATCATGATTCATATAAGGGAACATGCATGACAGTGAAAGCCAAAAATAGCAAGATGGAAATGCATATAATTAGGAACTTGCACCTTAAACACAGTTTCCATATTTTACAATGTTTTTGTCTTGGAGTATGACATAGTAGAAAAATGGCATACCAAGGGTTGTTGTGCATGCCAATTTTGCATGCACAACAACCCTATGGCTATTGTGCATGCCAAATTGGCATGCACAAAATCCATAGAATGAAACACTATACTTATCATCTCTCAAGAATGTAAACTTTTAAAAATTTCACGATTTAGTTTATTTCCTATCAATAATGGGGAAAACAAACATGAGTTTTAGGATTAAAAAAACATGATCTTTAGGAAAAAATAAGGATCAAATTTCAAAAATCACAATTCATAGAAGGGAACATGCATGACAATGAAAACCCAAAACAACAAGATGGCATTGCATCAAATTAGGGACTTGTTGTTGGAATGTTAATAGGTATATTGTGCTTGTCATTAATGGCAAGAAAAAAAATGATGTTGGCAGGTTTAAAGGCAGAGTGTGCATGGAAAAAACAACAACGAATACTTAGAAGAGAAATCTCAAGAAGCTCAAGAGGAATAGTGTAGAGTTTCACGCAAAGCGCAAGTGTGTGCCAGGGCCGAGGGAAATCTTTTCCAAAGCTCATGAGAGATAACGTTCTGAGACGTGCCGACGAGATCCCATACATCAAGGCTTACATAAGGATCAAAGGTTGCAGAACCTTTGACACTTATAAATTATTCCAATTTGAGAGGATGCATAAGCTCAGGAAGAGGAGCGACAGTGGTCATTGGATCACCAATCCTGAAAACCCGATGTCTATTAGATCAGAGTCCAGTAATCACGGGAAGCGTAGAGGAGGAGTATAAATCTGATCCATAAGATCTGAGCGTGAGGACCGACCATCGTTGGATCCAGAAGAATGTGCACGACCTTTAAGTGAAAGGTGAAGCGGGCTTACAAAGTCTCGAAAGCAGGGGGACCATCCATTGTCAAGGAAGACATGTGGCAACAGATGAGAAGATTCATAGAATCATGAATCGGGAGAACTACATCGAGCAGTCCGCATATATACCGAAACATGAAATCACGACTTGTTCACAACCATTGATCAAAGAAAAGATTTGGACTATCGATCTAGCACCATCATTATTTATGGTATTGGGATAATGGAGGTAAGGAGACTCCCAAAGTCATGAAATGTGAAATCGCGACTTGATCTGAGACATTGGATCGACGAGTGATCTGGACCATTGATTGTCCAGGGAGTTGAGACTCGAAGTTGCAAAACGCGAAATTGCAAAGCGCTCGAAATATTCGGCCCATGGTCACAGTGAAAGTTCACATCAAAGGAAAGCTAAGGGAGGATCTAGCATGTCGCTAGGATCCACTTTGGTGATTTTTGAAACTGTGAAGTGCCCTTTTGATTAGTGAGTGGTCATAGCCTATGGTCTAATCAACGAAATATTGGGAAAGGAGATAGCAATGCTAGGATCCATTTCGAAGTTTCGCGAGTTGGGAATATTGAGGGAATTCACAGTTGGATATCCTGAAATGCGAAGTTGGGAAGCGCCTATTGGATAGGCATATGGTCACAACCATCATCATGTGGAAGGTACGTGATTAGTAAGAAGAGCTAGCACCCATTGTGTATATTTCTCAGAGAGGGAAAAAAAGGTGTCAAATACATGAATGCACGGAGGTTCTCTCAGTAACTGCTAGAAATGGATTGATTGTAACTGTAGAAAACAACGGATTGCATCTACCAAAGAATTCGAAGAATATTAGGGTGATCACTAGAGAATATAAAGAGTCTTGAGATAACTTCCAGTGGAATAAAGACTCAACATAGAGATGATTGGCAGATGGAAAAAGGATCAAAGAATGTAACTGTAACAAAGAGGATAAGATCAATTGTGACATAGAAGACGCAGAGTTTCAGCTGCCAGAGAAGCTAAGGAATCTTAGCATAAGTCTCACTGATGATGAACATATGGTGTGAACCGCCAGAGAATATGAGGGGATTCCATGATGATCAGGAGATGACTCGATGAGAAAAAAAAAGGTATGAAGAACAGATAAGTGATGTAGGGTTGTCGTTGAGTGGTGTAGGTGTTGAAGAACAGAAGAAGAAAGGAATAGAAAGGCATATATGAGAGAATAAAAAAAAGAACAACAAACACAAGGAGAGAGAGACATTGATGCAGGAAGAGCAGAGCAATGTAGTAGAACAGTGATGAGACTAGTAAGTCATAGATAAATTCTCTATCACTGTAATAAATTCAAAAAATAAAATATTTATATGTCACGATGGAAGGAAGGTGCTAGGAAGGACTGGTGTCCTTAAAGTTTCAAGTGGGTGCTTGAACATAGGGAGTTGTAGCTTCCATCTGGTTGCATCCATAAATACCAGGGTGGCAGGGTGGTGCAAGGGAGAATAGTTGTTCCATGTTATACAGGTTGGTTCCTGTGTGACTGGAAGTTGGTGCTTCCATCGAGTTGGTGTTGGAACACTTAGGGAGATCGTGCTTCCTTCTAGTGGGTGCTAGAGAAACCTGGGAGTTGGTTCTTCCTTCTAGTGGGTGCTAGAGAAAACAGAGAGTTGGTGCTCTCAACAAGTTGCATCTTGCAAAACAGAGGTTGTAGCCTCAAGAGGAGTTAGAGCTCATAAGTATGATAATGTAAAGAAAATAAAGATTACTTGTCATATCAAGAAGAAGAGGTTTTTCCATTTATGGGTTTCCTCAAGAAATATCTGTCTATGTATATTTCATGTGTGTGATTGATGTTTAATATTCTATTGCTTACTTCTATGCATCATTGTGATTGTCATTGAGTGTTTTGTGAAGAGTTTATAATGGGCATAATAGTTTAAGCACAGTAACAATTGATTCACCCCCCCTCTCAGTTGTCCAACAATTGGTATCGGAGCGGGTTCCTTTTATCTAAGGGTAGATCCTAGATCTTAAAGATGACTAATTGTGAAGGAATTTCAACCAATAAGGCCCCCATGTTCAATGGAACAAACTTTTCCTTCTGGAAAGTTAGGATGAGAACCTACATAATAGATTTAGGTGAATATGTATGTGATGTGGTAGAGACTGGTTATGTAAATCTAGTTGTACTAGCTAATAAGGATGACAAGATAGAATTTAGCTTCAACGCTAAGGATATGAATGCTATTTTGAGTGGGCTTGTAGAAGCGGAATTTGTGAAAGTTATGCATTTAGAAACTACCAAAGACATGTGGGAAAAACACATTAGTAGTTTTGAAGGTAATGAGAAGGTAAAAGATGCCAAGCTTCAAACCTATAGAGTACAGTTTGAAAAACTACAGATGAAAGAAGATGAAACTATTGGGAAGTACTTTTTGAGAGTTGAAGAACAAGTAAATGCAATGAAAGCACTTGGTAAAAAAATTGAGGAACCCTCTTTAGTTCAAACAATTTTGAGATCTCTGCCAGACAGGTTCAACCCAAAGGTCTCAGCTATAGAATAACTTAATGATATAAAAGCTTTGGATTTTGATCAACTTCTAGGAACGTTGACTGCATATGAAATGATAATAGTTAAAGATAAACCCACCTCTAGAGAAGCATAATTTAAAGAAGACAAGAATGAGGATTCTGAACCTAATGAAATTGAATAATTTTTTTTGATAAGACTAAAGAAAGGATCAGGCAAGTACCAAGTGTTGCACCTCTTTTGTCACCTAAATGAGAAAAACAGAGGTGCTTACAAGCTTAGTTGGGTTAGCTAAGAAAGACAACAGTAAAGGAAAGGGTTAGAAGAATAAACATAAAAGACTAAGCTAAGAATTAAACTAGGAAAGGAAAAAACAA
>SNQJ01S0109141.1:21790-33882 GCA_010110895.2 Picea sitchensis
AAGCTAAGAATTAAACTAGGAAAGGAAAAAACAACTAAACTATTGTGCATAAGGGCATAAGAACAAAAAACAAACAAGACTCATGTCACCAATGGAAAGGATTGTATTAGTGAAAAGAAAACACCAAAGAGAAAGGGGACTTTGGGTCCCTTCTTCCTCCAAGGAAGGGCTCTTGGGACCCCAAGATTGAGCTCTTCTTACAACTTGGAAACTTGAAAGAAATGGTGAAAGAATCCCAAGATAACCCACTCAAAAGTTGATGTCGATTGCCCAAATGGAATGGTGCTAGTATGCTCTTGATAAGAAAATAGGTTTCCCCAAGAGAATTGCAGCAGCATAACCTTGCAAATGAATTCCTTGAAAATATAGTGCACCCATGGCCTCCTTTCATAGCATAGCTTTGAGGCATTATGCAACCAGTTCTTAGTGTGAACAAGGGGCCCTTTAGGGCATCCTTAGGTCTTTGACTAGCCCCCTGCTTGGATTTAGCTCGAATTTGAGGGTCAAATTGACTTGGGAGTTGAATCAAAAGTGGGTGAGGGGCTGACAAGAACCATAAATGCATGGTTCATGGAAGTGTGTTGCTTTTACTGTAAATAGTCGCGCATGTGCATGGGTTTTCCTATATAAAGTAGCACATATTGAGCATGTGCGCAGGTTTTACTGTATAAAGTAGCGCATCTCGGGCTTGTGTGCATGATTCCTTTGGTGAATTTGGGCACTTCAATTTTTTGACCCAATTGTATAGTTTTTGCCTCTTGGACATGCATTTCTGAAGCTGTGGGTGAACTAATAGGTGTCTGGAGATGTTGGATTCCTGTAACCATTTGTGGAAAAAAATTTAGTGATAACATATGCCCCCTGATGGATGAGGTTAGGAGCATACGTATAGCCAAAATTCATCAATGTTTCTTCTACTGAGAGTATCATTGTAAGAGAGAGCGATAATGAGAGTATCAAGAGCAACCCGTTGGAGGGAGAGGCGAACCTGAAGAACCCAACCTTTCGTAAGGTGTAAAAATAAACTATGTACACATGAGGCGAGCATGCCCTATGCTCGTGCTATGTAACTCAAAAATGTGTAATACAGTAACTGAAACTATGTGTTGGTGTAGATCACTGCAGCACCCTCCGGGGCGGTTTGATAATGACAGAGGACAATTCTGATGGTGAACAAACTCTGAAAAAAGATGACACCTATGAGAGGTGTTGATGATACTCAGGCATTGATAGCCTATCAAATTTCATAGGTCTTCAGCATATATGAAAATAAACTGCAATAGTCGCAAAGTAAGACCCACCGCAACATGAGAAAGAGTTGAAGTCAAATGTCATGGGGGTCAATGACAGTAGAGGGAAATGATGGTTCTCTCTTTGCCATCCGAGACACCTCATTGTAAAGGTAATGAGAATCAAGATATTGTCGCCCTCCTGGAAACTGTGATGATGTCGACAGAAAGGGAGACACGGCTTCGAGAAGCGAAAGGCTTCATGAAATCTACTAGGACAAAATCAAGAACTGATGAGTAACATGGACGAAGTCGAGGAGTAGTGAGACGCAAGAATGCCTTTGGTTGGGGAGCGGTGTAAAGAGGAAGCAACCATGAAACTGAATCTAGTGTCAGGAGGACATCTAGATGAGGGTAGATTGTGCCAGAGGCATGACAAAATGGACAAACACATAGATAAAAATGGTTTATGGACTTGTAAGATACTTGAGGTTTATGGATAATGTCAGCAAGGGTAGGAGTTTTTAAAAAAATGCCCCAACCAAGGGCGACATGGGTTGCTTTGCCAGGAAAAGGTCGCTAAGGGTGATAACAAAAATCTATGTAAATGCTGGAAAGAAAGGCTTTTTACAATTAAATGAATAAAAACTAATTTGGGATGAGTGTACAAATACAAAAACGGGTTCCCTAGTGCAAGATGGTTGGGCCGGTTAGGGCACAATTTGCGTGGAGAACTGGTGGAGTTTGGGGGGCCCATGGGTGGGTTTCTATATGAGGTAAATGGAACAGAGGGAAATTTGCGGATGGGAAAACTGATTGTGGATGAAATGGATGGTTAATGATACTGCAGAGGCACATTTCTGGAAGAGATAACCTGGGAGTCCATTGGGAAAGCTAGCAAAATGAGGAGAATGAGTATGTGGTTGATTCTTGGAAATGCGTAAGACTATCGAGACTCCCATCCCTAGGGGGTGAAAGCATCATGAGTGTCAAAGTGCCAAGGGGGACTATGAATGGGAAAACTCATGTGGGGGGCAGTGCTACCGGGTGACAGTACCAAAATGCAACAGAGGTGACAGTACTGCAGAGACGGATGAGGATCCTGAAGGGGATGCGCTGGTGTGTGATGACCTAGTACCTGCACACATGAAAACCAAATACCCGACATGAACAATATCTGAAAATAAAGGACCTATAACAGTTATTTGATAATTTTGAACATGATCAGGCGTACCTCAGTGTGTCATGGAAAGATGCTCCGCCGGGGAAAAGGGAAAATGATAACCTGATGAAAATGTCTATGTAAGTGGCCGAAGATGGTTAAGAAAACAGAGCTTATGGGCTCCTGTACCAAAAAATGAAAGTGGGTAAAAGGGCTTAGATATGGACGGTGGGTCCATAATTCCATCCTAGATTCACTGACACTATGGAGGATCGGGCAGTAATTTGGTGGGAAGACATGGACCTCCCCTTTTCTCGAGGACTGATGAATAAATATAATGAATTACATTCATGGGAGCATTGGTATGGAGTGTCGGAGGAAGCTTAGGAGGATATGTGTGGCATTCCGCGGCTAATGTGTGGCAAACGTATGGGATAGATGGGCAATGATGAGTGTAATGCCCATATTATGCACATATGGCACATGCGAAATTGGTTTGTATATGTTGTTTGCATGTGGTTGATGATGTCGTAGTAGTGTGGGATGTCCTTGGTGGAGTGGTAAGAAAAAGGTGCTCTTGAGGAAGTTGGATAAAACTGTGTAGCTCGGGAAGAGAAGGACATTTGTGAGTAGGGTGTCCTTTTCTTTCACATAAGGCGCAAGGGATTTGAACTCGGAGAGGTAGTGGAGCGATGGGCTCTTTCTTCTTCCTTCTGCCCCCAACTGCAATGATGGTGCTAGTGATTGGGAGTGAGGGTGGTGTGGTAGGAACAAGTATTGGAATCTGCACCGGGATTCCCTCTGACTAAGGAAGGGATGGTTGAGGAATCATCCTGTGTGGATGTAGATACCATACAGATATGGCGAGTACCATGTTCGGAAGGGTAAGATTTGCGGCTACCTAGAATGCTTCGAATCCAGGTGGGGGGTAGAAAAAGGGAATTTTGGTAATGGCCTGAGGGACTGTCTCCCAAACTGGGACTTTCCCCTAGAGGGGGGGGAGATCTGTGATAAGTGGTGCCATGGTGCTTTTAGGCAACTTCTGAGGTAGTATTTCTTCAACTGATGGAACTTTGATATGGGAAGGGGACTTAATGATAGGAGTCTTGTCTCCGATGTCTGTTCCTTTAGAGGAAACTACACACACTTGTGCTGAAAAAGATGGGTTTAGGAATGGTGGTGCTCCCTGATAAGTGCCCAACATGGATGGGTCGTGGAATGATCCAAGGCCAATGTTGGCTGGAAAATCATTTGAGATAACATGAACAAGGGGGAGGATGTTATCGATGTTGGCAGAATGGTTAGGCTCGTAATGTGTAAGTTGGTCGATGGTGATGATCTTCCCATTATGGGGGAACATCATCGTACGAAACAGAGAAGAGGCGACCGCCTTCATAGCATACATGTATTTGTGTCCGAACAAGATATTGTAATCAAGTTGGGTGTCGATAACTTCAATGTCAATGAGGATGGTTTTTCCCCAAGTTCTATGGGGACATTTTGACAAAGCCCTGCAGAAGATGTTGGTCGACCGTCGTAAGCTCGAAGGGTGATGGTAGAGGGTACTAGCTCAGGGGAGCCAATTTTTTTCCATACGTGTTTAGACATGATGCAGGTGGATGCACCTTCATCGATGATACATCGATAAACTGTGGTGTTCTAGATATTAACTGGTATATGGAAGGCTATTTGGGCTAGAAGACATGGTTCTCCATTATCTGAATCAAATGTGATCAATTGCGTGTCAGCTGTGTCGACTGTCCCCAAGGCAGAAAGCATGGATTTTCCCTATGATGGACAGGTTTGGAGGACCTCCAACACAGATATGTCTGCAGGAGACTGGGCTAAGTCATCAACCAGACTATAATTATGAGCGTCCCTAGCATGAAGGTTATGTACATTCTGTCATAAAGGCATACGTGGTATGCGAGGAATGGGTTCCACGTTAGGATGTCGAATCATCAATGGTTGTAGTGTAGTAGTTGGCAGTGTTTCTGAGGTGGTTGGGGTAGAGTTGGGAGGCATACCATATTGACGGTTGCGGTTTTGCAGAAGAATTTCTTCGCTGGTGAGGAGGACACTGCGATCAACCAAATTCTCGGGTTGAGTGGCACCCAGGTTTGGATATTGCCCCATTTGTAGTGGGGTAGGGTTGATCATGTGTTGGGTGTTCATCACACCTTGGTATGGAAAGGGGTTTTTAAAAAAAGTTGGAGGCAGTGGTTGCAAATATTGTTGTGGGGCCTGTTGAGGGGTAGATTATGTCGGAGGGACCTGTGAGTTCATGGATTCCCTCATTCATTGGAGATCAGGAATTTGGGGGAAATGATGAGTATAATGTCCATACTCACCACATATAGTGCAAGGGAAGTTAGTTCAAAGTTTTTTGTGCTTCCCTTGTTGTGGTATATTGTTATTGGTGCCCCCCTTGGGGGTCTTGGTATTGGTTTCCCCCAATGGGATGGTTGTGGGGGTCATTCCCACCTGGTCCTGGATTGTCATTGTTTTGGTTTCTCCCTTTCTGCTTATGAGTTGGATTGGCCGTATTCAACTGTTCAAATGTATGAACCTGTTGAATCGGAAAGGGATGAACAAAGTTGATGTGGGCATGTGTTTGTCCCGGTGGAGGATTAACCGGCTGGGGAGGACTAGGAAATAGAAAATATGGATTGTTATGTGGATAGGATCCATATGGCGTATAGGATGTAGAGACACTTACACTACTGCTAGGGTTATATCCAGGGGTTGGGGGTGGACCCGTACTGGATTGAGAGACCGGATACGACATGGGTACCGGTGGGGGTGCCCCTAATGACTGAGGGGGAACAACAGGATATGATTGTTGGTAAAGGGGAGCGGGGTAGTAAATTATTCCTCCATATGTCATTCGATATGGAGGTGTACCATGCATAGTGGGTTGTGGGGGGTATGGATTGTGGTGTGTAGTGTTACCAATCAATCCATCTGTTGAGTGAGACATCCCAGGTTTGTCTTGGCCAAATGGCACGGGTCTTGGGGAGTCTGGGAGTACCATGTATAGGTATTTAGACTAGGTGTAGATGAGCTCGAACTGTTGGGTATTGCTAATGGATTCTTCTTCGGTCTGAGGGAAGGTGGCGGCCACATCTTTGGCAAGGAGGGAAACAAGTGATTTGAGGAACCAATTGAGACACTGTTGGGGGGTAGTGTCAGCTTTGCGGAGGCTACATCACTGATTCCATTCGTGGATTTGGTTGGAAATATGTGTAGAGGCGGTTTGTTTGAAATATGAGAGTAGTTCAAGGCCATTGTCATGACAGACGGTTAATTGAAAGAAGGTAAAAAATGCTTTGGCCAAGGATTCAAAAGTCGCGTGGGACCCATATTTTTCTTTGACATACCATTTGGCAGATGGGCCAGTGAGTGTACATTGAAATAACCTCAATCAGATGGAATCATCCATGGTGTTGTTCGAAGAACACCATAAATGAAAGGTCATGATATGGTTGGCGGGGTCGTCTCCTAGTTTTCCTTCAAATTTGGGGATGTCTGAAGGGAGTTTGGTAGGCATTGTTGGCCATGCGGGGTTGTGCAATATAGGATCATTGGTGAGTTTAGTTAGATCTGGTATGTTGAGGGAATCCAAGTAAGGCATATGAGGTGGTGGTGGAGGGTTAGTTCCAGCCATAGTGTGAGTGTTTGGTGTGCCTGACCCTTGAGGGGGACTAGGTGGGTTTGTACTCCCCCCTTGAGAAGAAGTTGGTCTCTTGCTTCCGTGTAAAGGAGAGTGGGGGGATGTTTGACCTTGGGAAGTGGAACCAAGCAATGCTAATCCTAAGACAATGGCACTCACAGGGGTGTCTGAAGGTGGATTCGATGAGTTGGCAAGACTAGGAACTCCCCCTAGAATAGGAGGGAGATTTTGTGGGTCCCCTATGATGTGCGACGGGTTGAGTGGATGTGTGCGAATGGTGGTGAGAACAATAAATAAACAAGAGCATTTGCTGCAATTTTTGAACCTTCACAATATATTTCCCAATCACATGTAATCAGAAGGGTATCATACATAAATCAATTTGATAAAGAAGCATATATGTGGATAGGTTGATTTTGTCTGTGTGAGAGAACAAAGAAAACAAATGCTCGTGCCCTAAAAGACGTAATTTCCTTCCTCTCAAAATAGCACTGGACCTTCCAATAGCACTCGACAGTGGGGTCTGAAGCCACCGGAAGAGAAACTAGTGAAGGATGAAGTAATCAGTTATAATGAGGGGTAGAGGGGGCATATCCCGAACGAACTGGCGATATTTCCCAATAGCCACACAAAATCTGATCAAGGTGCAATTGCAACCCACAATTTCCACCTGGGTAGATGTCCTAAAATTTGGTCACTAGGTACCTTGGTCAAAGTACGACATTTAGATTTTCAGCCTAATAAATGGGTCACTGGTTGGATCCCGTCCAAGAGGTGGGTGCATCAAGGGGGGACGCATAGAACAACCGAACCTCGGCCTTCAACCCTTCACAGGTATCTCCCTGCCTTATGGTGTTAGGAACACTTGACTTGGAGGATTTAAAGTTCCCTATTTAACAACTTCTATTGTTTTGAAAATGTGAGAACCATATAACGGGGAGTTGTTTGGATGCCTATCCCCGAAATCCTACCTAGACTAAAACATTTCTTTTGGCACCTCCTGTGGAGGAAAACTTAGTGAGTTTTTAGAAAAAATTTAGATGTGGTTGTTTGAGAGATTGGGGGTGTGAGTCAATCTCGTTGAAATTAAGTGGGAGTGGATAGTTTCGTCAAGAAAAAGGGTGGGGTGTTTTGGAATCCCTTTGGAGGAAACCTACTTCAACCTCCACGTTTCGAGATGAAAACTATGTGAGTGAGAAGTGACTTTTGTGTGTGAATGAGTGAAAGTGTGCCAATATTTTTAATAAATTAGGTGTCACCTTGTTGCATGTGGACTTTGCTTGGTCCTTACAAGTCTTTGATTACCTATTTAACTAAATTTCATTGGTACAACCTTGTGAAATTCAAAAGTCCCTAGGAAGCTAGGATGTGGACATGTGGGTACTTTACTATTCCTTTAACTCCCTAATGTGATTTAATCTAAGAAAGCTTTGAAACTATCATAGATTGTGATCATGTGGGCATGTATGGGCCCGTTCCAAAACCTTTAAACTTCCCTAGTGATTTAATTTAAGAAAGTAAATTTCAAGACTATCCTATCTTTGTAGCATGTGGGCATGTATGGGCCCGTTACAATCTTGAGATGTGTTTGAAAAATAAACTAAGAGGAGTCCCGAGGGGGCTATTGTCCTCTCCTAAAGATTTTATCTTTTTAAGGGAGATGAAATTGTCTTTCAACCTCTTTCTGATTCTCAAGATCGCTTTGGAGCGCAAGAGAAGAGCATACTCAACATTTGATATCCAATTTCTAGTCCCAATGAAAGTTTTATATGTGATGTAGAATGATTCCAAATTTTAGTCAAAGCAAGCCATCCATGTGGCGAAATAAAAAGAAAAAAGAGGAAAAATAATGATTTGTTAACCCCTAAGTGCCTATGTGTTTTGACTAATCCCTTTATATGAGAGGGAATGTAAGTGTGGTGCAGATTACAATATGTATGGAATCATCTTTAAGAAGGTTATGGGCCTTCAACAGATCATAAAAAATCTTACAATGTGTGCTTTTTGAACAGGTGTACGGGTTTTAGACTAGACAGAGGCACTCTGAGTGCTAATGCGCGAATTGAAGAAGATTTTTGAGCGCAGGTGTGCAGTAGGCGCGTATTAATGCAGTGATTTTGGTGCACGTGTGTACGATGCGTGACTATGGGCCAATAAACCCGTGCACAACTGTCACACGGCCGTGAAGAAAATCTCGGATGGAATTATCTCAACTCAGATTTGAATTTGATGTTTTGTAGGTTGGCTTGGGCCAGTTTTGGTACCTGCAGGTTAATTAAGTAAAAAGAAGAGCTAAAATAACCCAAATGGGGTAGGAAATTGATACCTTTCCCCAGTGTGAGTCACCAATTTGTTGCACCTCTTTTGTCACCTAAATGAGAAAAATAGATGTGCTTACAAGCTTAGTTGGGTTATCTAAGCAAGACAACAGTAAAGGAAAGGGTTAGAAGAATAAACATAAAAGACTAAGATAAGAATTAAACTAGGAAAGGAAGAAACAACTAAACTATTGTGCATAAGGGCATAAGAACAAAAAACAAACAAGACTCTTGTCACCAATGGAAAGGATTGTATTAGTGAAAAGAAAACACCAAAGAGAAATGGGACTTTGGGTCCCTTCTTCCTCCAAGGGAGGGTTCTTGGACCCCCAAGATTGAGCTCTTCTTACAACTTGGAAATTTGAAAGAAATGGTGAAAGAATCCCAAGCTAACCCACTCAAAAGGTGATGTGGATTGCCTAAATGGAATGGTGCTAGTATGATCTTGATAAGAAAAGAGGTTTCCCCAAGAGAATAGCAGCATCATAACCTTGCAAATGAATTCCTTGAAAATATAATGCACCCATCGCCTCCTTTTATAGCATAGCTTTGAGGCATTATGCAACCATCTCTTAGTGTGAACAAGGGGCCCTTTAGGGCACCCTTAGGTATTTGACTAGCCCCCCACTTGGATTCAGCTCGGATTTGAGGGTCAAATCAACTTGGGAGTTTAGCCAAAAGCGGGTGAGGGGCCAACAAGAACCATAAATGCATCGTTCATGGAAGTGCATGGCTTTTACTATAAACAGTCGCACATGTGCGCGGGTTTTCTTATATAAAGTAGTGCATCTTGAGCATGTGCACGGGTTTTCCTGTATAAAGTAGTGCATCTCAGGCATGTGTGCGTGATTCCTTTGGTGAATTTGGGCACTTCAATTTTTTGACCCAATTGTATAGTTTTTGCCTCTTGGACATGCATTTCTGAAGCTGTGGGTGAACTAATAGGTGTCTGGAGATGCTGGATTCCTGTAACCATTTGCGGACAAAATTTCAGTGATAACACCAAGGAAAGTTTTCCTTCAAGTGTTTTAACTATGGAAAGATAGGTCACTTTTGATCTAAGTGTCCACACAAGAAGTAGGATCATAATTCTGAAGGTGAAAAGAAGTAGAAGCGCAAGAGATTAGATAAAAATAAAAGTTTATGTGTAAACAATGATGACTCTTCAAAAGACACATATAGTGACTCTTCCTCTGAAGATAAGCTTAATCACTTTGTGGTTATGACCAAAGAGGATTATGATAATCAAAACACATGAAGTGATGTTAATGATGAAGAAGTTATGGTTGATATGGAAGGTGAACTAATCAGTGCCTTAGAAGAGATTGACAGACTCAGACTCGAGAAGAGAAAATAAAAACAATTGTTGATGTAGTTTGAAAAGAATGCTAAAAAACTTGATGAAGACTTTTCCCTGCTAAAGGTGGATTTAGAAGACCCAAAGAAAATAGAGGACATTATGAAACAACAGTTACCAGAGAGGAAGGCAAGATATGAATCCTTGGAAGAAGAGGTAGTAAAAACCAAAAAAGAAATGGAGAATTTCAAAGCATTGTATCTCCAAAATCTTCCAAGAATTAAAGCCTCAGAAGGATTAACCACCATTCTGAATCAACAAAGGAATCCAAATCTAAAAACGGTTTTGGATTATGAAGAAGGATCAAGTTGTAGTTAGCCAAGAAACAAAGAATCCATCAAGTTTTTCAAATCTACATTCATTGACAACAACAAACATGGAGAAACAAAGGAAGATAATCAACCGCCAAGGAAGAGTGAAAGAAAAATAATTGAATCTGTAGAGCAAGGAAATCATCGGTGTGGAATAAATTGATCTACTAAAATAAGATAGTCATTTTCTAGGTACAAAGTATTTTTTGATGGATATTGTTTTTTCTGTTTTAATTTTGGTCACAAAGCTGTAAATTGTTCTTTAAGATTTAGATATGAGCAATCAAAACACTCAAGGAATAGATATCTACCACAACAAAGAATGAGACAGCCAAGTAACAAACAATCACAGACTGCAAATCATGTGATGGCTAGGAAAAGGGCACAGGTTAAGCATAACAATCATTATGATCCTTTATTCAATGAACCAGAATGTTACACCTGCCATAATGATGGACATAAATCTACAGACTGTCACTTATGGAACTATGAATCAGATCTGACTACCTCAGTTGAAAACGTCAAGGTTTGGAAGAAGAAAGAAAATGACGTGGATTAGTGTTGTCATCTCAAAGACAAAAGAACCCATGGTATATTGAAAGTGGATGCTCCAAACATATGACGGTAGAAAAAAGTAAGTTTTTGTCTCTAAGTAAAAGAAAATCAGGAAATGTAACCTTTGGAAATGATAGTCCTGGTAAAATCAAGGGTAAAGGGATGGTGACTTTGAGTAATGATAAAGGAAAAGCCCAGGATGTTTTGCTTGTATATGGGTTGAAACATAATTTTCTCAGTGTAATTCAAATGTGCGACAGAGGATGTGAAGTGGTGTTCACTTCCAAGGATTGCAATATAAAGTCTGTAAACACAGGACAAGTGGTGGCTAAAGGCATAAGGATGGATAATAATGTATATGTACTGAAATAAGATAGATAAGAGTGTCATATAATAAAACATGATGAATTATGGTTATGGCATAGGATACTTGGACATCTAAACTTTGATCACTTAATCAAGCTCAAAAATCTTGAGGCAGTAAAAGACCTTCGAAGAATTTTAAAACCACAAAATTCTGTGTGTAAACCCTGCCAAGTAGGAAAGCTAACCAGGACACAGTTTAAACCCAAGAGCTCTACTTCAACAGAGAAACCACTCCAATTAGTTCATATGGATTTATGTGGACCATCAAGATAGGAAGGCACAAGGAAGGAAAACTACTTTATGCTTTTCATTGACGATTACTCCAGACTTACTTGGGTTGCTTTTCTCAAAGAAAAAAGCTGAAGAATTTGAGAAATTTAAAATAATTAAGGATTTAACTGAGAATCAAATAGGCAAGAGGTTAAAGGAAGTAAGATCAGATAGAGGAGGAGAATTTATCTCAAGTGATTTCAAGGAATTCTGTGATAAACATGGGATCAAGAGATAATACACAATCCCAGGAACTCCGCAACAAAATGGAGTAGTTGAGAGGCAAAACAGAACAATTCAGCAAATGGCTAGGTCAATGATGAATGAGAAGAACATTGGTCAAACTTACTGGGTAGAAGCAATACACACAGTAGTCCATATTCTTAACAAAGACCACCTCAGACCACATAGTGACAAGACACCTTCTGAACTATGGTATGGAACACCTGCTTCAATCAAACACTTCAAAGTCTTTGGGAGTAAGTGCTACATAAAGAATAATAATGAAAAACTTGGTAAGTATGATGACAGGGCTGATGAAGACATCTTCTTAAGATATGATACCAACAATAAAGGATACATATGCTTTAATAAAAGATTGCATAAATTAGTTGATTGCATTGATTTAAAGGTTGATGAAGGAGTCTCACTAAGAGAGGTGAGCAATATTGAATCAACAACAGAGGATATAGGTGAAGTTGAAGATGAACATGTTAAGAACCAAATATCAATATAGCATAGAAAATCCTCAGAAAAAGTACTCAACGCCTTGAAAAAGAGAGAATTTCAGATAATAAGCCTCTTCGAGGGGACAACCTCCTTTTACCCCACTTAAATGTTCAAGTACAAGA
>SNQJ01S0109142.1:20041-41810 GCA_010110895.2 Picea sitchensis
AGACATCCGTTTATGTGTTTACTTTTTTACATTTACCTAATCATATTTAAAAATTGCTTTGATAGCTAACTGATTGCCACCTAAATGATTAACGGAAATTAAAATATTAACACCAATAAATGAAGCTCATACGTTTATTTGTTAATCAATAATAAAATTTAATATATTTTTTTAAGGATTCTTTTCATCTTATTAGCTTTTCTACATTGATAAATAATAAATATAATGTTTTTTTCTTTATATAATAATTGTAATAAAATATTAATAATTATTATTGATATTAATTTTTTTTATAATATAATTTTATATTAATGATTATAGTGTAATGTAATATTATTTTATACCAAATAATTATATAAAAATTGTTTCTTGATATTGTATTTTTTCTTAATATTAATAATAAAATAATTAATATTAATATTGTATTTTTTTAAATATAATAAATATATTAAAATTTATTTTATATAAAAAAGTTTCAATCTAATATTAATAATTATTATTATATTGTCTTTCTTAATATACATTAATAATATATTAATAATCAATCTGTGTATTGTTTTTAAATAAATATAATATATGTAATCAAATAATTAATATAACCCTAATCCTAATAAACTTTCTCAAATTATAAAATTCAGATTTATCATAATGTTGATTGACTTATCGAATACCTAATACCAAAGTGGTCATATTATTGTTTTGACATTTAATGTCAAAACACTATAAACAACTCATCAAATCAACGAAGAAAATTTCTAGAGAATTTTCAATGGAGAGGAAAATTACAATGTTATTTTCACTATCAATCTACAGCGTGGTAGAGTTACAAAACCCAGTGTGCCAGCTGGCTGGTGGTCTAGAATATTATTAAAATATCCTACAACATTTATTACCTGAGAAGCGTTGGAAAGGGAGATGGAAAATTGAAGCCAGAAAGCTTCAGTACTTTTGATTTTAAGTTTTATTGTTTTTTAGGAAAATAATGAATGGCCTCCCTACTCCGTGTGCATTTTAAGTTTATTATTTAAAAAAAATGTTTTCTTACTCCGCCTAGTATTCATTTTTTCACATCATTTTGTTCTATTTATAGAAAACAAAATGATATTACCAGTTCTTATTTACTTAGTTTTCATTCACATCATTTTGTTCTCTTTTTAGAAAAATTTGGCCACAATTGGTTGATCATTCCGGACATTGATATGGTAAAAACGTTTGGCCACAATTGGTTGATCATTCCGGACATTGATATGGTAATGAAGATCAAATATGTTATTAAATCTTGAAATTGATCGAAGATATAAAAAACCAATGTTTGCGGCTATAAGTTGATCTTCACCACTATGTTATTATCCTTACACGCGCAACTTATACGACTATATCCACACCTTCTTTGAACTTTGATACATTGAAAACCTTTGGACTCGTTACACTTATTACCTCGATAAACGTTTTGAATCGTTTCGGGCCTATACCTTTAAGAAAGAGCGCACCAGTAATCTCATACATGCAGACACAGAGAAAGATTCTTGAATATTTAAAATTTTCTTTTACATGCCCATGGAAAAGATTCTTGATTATTTGAAATTTTCATAGTACAAATAGACATCACCATAAATCCTGAGCTGAGTTAAACAATTTTCAGCTACAGTCCTGACATCCAATGGCAGTCCTCATGTTTCTCATAAAACATGTAATATGATAATTATGATTGTGAAGGACAGATTTGGCAGAGATTGGTTGGACTTTAACTTAGTCCTTTGTTTGAAATTGTACCTTAAACTCAAGCTCTACTGCCTACACCTTCACGTTGGAATTTAAAAACTGGGTGTCCTGCAGGATGAAATTCTGTTTTAGATTGAAAAGTTTAATCCATGCAAAGGATTGGAATTTAAAAACTGTGTGTCCTGCAGGATGAAATTATGTTTTAGATTGAAAAGTTTAATCCATGCGAAGGATAAATTGAATGCATCGGAAATATGAATTGACACAGAATATTGTGATATCATAATACCCAAGACTAACGACATGCATCTTAGTATTCTAATTCTATCCACAGATTATATAACCTTGTGTTATGGCGCCTGTGGCTATTTTTGTGAGCAAATCTTATATAATGCCCTCCAAGATATCCCGATCAAAAGGGATCCGGTTGTCTAGATGGGATTCCTGAACTGGTTGCAAATGGTTCCAGTGAATTGAAAAGCAAGGCTCCAGGTGGAAAACTTGGCATGGCTCTGATTCCTGAGTTGGTTGCAAATTGGTCCAGTGAATTGAAAAGCCAGGCTCCGGGTGGAAAATTTGGCATGGCTCTAGTGAATTGAAAAGCCAATCTCGCGCTGGAAAACTTGGCATGTCTTTGACATGGCTCAAGTGAATTGAAACGCTATTAGCCGACCCGACCATGGAAAACGTGGCAACGTTTGCTCAAGTGAATTGAAACGCCAGCAGTCGACCCGAACATGGAAAATGTGGCAACGTTTGAGATCTTCTATCGGTGGCAATGAGGATTGTGAGGTAGTGAGGCGTAATAGTGTTTGCTAATTAATCAAACGTGGCAATCAAATAGTCATCTGTAAATTTTTAATATGATTATGTAAATGTGAAAAAATAAACATGTTAACCGATGCATTCAGAAATGCAAGGAATTTATGAACATTAAATCTTATTCATCCATTTGAGTGTAAGACGAAGAATATGCTGGCATATTTAATTACTGGCCATCATATTGGAATTTGTAATTAAAATAATGATTAAACCATCAATTCCAATAGGGGGACACCTATCAGCGTAATTATTGGCCATCACATCAGATTGGAATTTGTAATTAAAAGCATGATTAAACCATCAATTCCAATAGGGGGACGCTTATTGGCGTAATTAAGGTTTATGTAGTACGATTATCTATCCTTTGGAATAAATGATAGTAGGAAGAATTATTTGTCCTTTGGAAATGAGAGAACAAAGGGTAAGATTATTTTCATTTACATTAAATTGAATAAATGAGAAATATTACATTTTGCATCAGATCGAATCTCCCATTGCATTTTTATGCTTCCCTATTATTTGTATGTCAGAAACATTTTCTTGCAAATATTCTTCATCCAAATATTGCCATGAAGATGACAAGTTGTGAAAGCTTATGAAGGGTTCTCAAGGTGTCTGATGTTTTTCAATATACTTCTCTCTTAAACAGAAATGGGTGAGCATGCTTTACACCTATTCATCTTGGCTTGTGAAAAAATTATTTTTATTAATAATGGTGTAGGCCATTAATAACAAACTAATGAGTGTGACTTTGGTTATGCTTGCGTTTATCTAGAAGTTGAAACACATTTTATCTGTATGACATTACACTAAACACTAATCATAACTAAACAATAATCATAGCATAATACAAGAACTTAGAGATAGTTAAGGGATGGTGATCCCTATAGGCATTCACCATCCATAGTGGATGTGGATGTGCTATTTTTAACATTGTATTTTAAGAAATGTGATGGAATACTACCACTTTACGATTTAAAGTTCTATTTTACAATTTTAGTTGGAAAGAAATAATATCAACATATGATGCTATCATCAAATGACTTACACTTTATCACTTATAAGAAATGTGACATGAAAGGTTCATTTATTACCAATGTTAATTGGAAAACAAAAAAATTATATTTTAAAAATGTGTTGTGATCCAGTGTTTAGTATTTTATAATTTATAATTATGATGGAATTTCACATGTAAGGGTTTTTGTTTTACTAGTTGGTGAGTGACCAAGTATGAGAATGTAACTCCACACTTGGATATCTTTCATTAAAATGAAGCCTTAATAAATATACATTCAAATAACCATTGGTGTTCACCTTCCAAGTGACTCTTCCTATCACTTATGACTATTCACATTTCTATTATTTAGAATTTTGTTTACAAATTACAATAATCCAAGGATTAAATATTCAACATCCCCCCGTTAATCCAAACTGGTGTTTGTGAGTCCAAGCATCATTCTAAATTTTTCAAATTTTCTCTTCCAAGCGCTTTGGTGAAGATGCCTGCAATTTGCTCATTTGTGGAACAATGTCTCAAGTTAATAGTCTTGGCCTCTACATGATATAAAATCAGGTGATAATTTGTGTTGACATGCTTATTTCGATCATGAAATATAGGATTCTTGGCCAACTTGATTGCAGAAGTATTGTCAACTACAAGAGTAGTAGAATTCACATGTTTCTCCTACAAATCTTCGAGTATTTTCCTGAGCCACACAATCTCCTTTGTTGCTTATGCAACTTCCACATATTTTGTCTCTATTGTGGAATCTAATGGAAGTGATTGCTTGTGTGATCTCCAGGAGACAATTTGTTGGCATAGCGGTAGACCTAGGGTTCAACGCTTCAACATCGCACCAACAAAATTGTAACTACCGGCCCTTTTGGCAACACCTGCGAAGCAGATGAAGTCTCACCTGAGGTAGAGGCAAGGGTGGTTGCAGGACTCAAGTGTCTACAACCTAGCTGGGACACAGATATGTGATTATAATACTTACTTAGTAGTTAGCATTCATTAGCATTTAACCCTTATTCACATCGCAGGTAAAACCCTAATTATAGAGCAACGCGGTACTCATCAAGATTTAACACATCCAAGCACTTAACACATAGAAATAGATGAGATATAGCATTCATTCACATTACTAAGAACTAAGCTACTATATCAAATGCATTCAACATACATAAAGATAACAACACTAAGCATAAATCATATCAATCACACATAGCAACCATAACACAGGATATACATGGTTCACCCCCATCGTGGGGCTACGTCCACCAACTCTTATTCTCTTTATTCTCTTTGATCAATCTTCTTTCATGCACAAAGAATCAAAACCCACTCCGCATAGGACCGGAGATCTGCGCGCACCTCGCCATATCCTCCTTCCCCGAGCTAAATCACGGCACAAAGCCTTTACATAGTCTCTTACAACCACTTGCACTTAGCTCTACAAGTCTTACATAGTATGCATAGAGCGTTCACAACTATTAGCACTAATCCATCGGCCTTGCACTTATCTCTTGTAGAACTAGTACTTCTTACATCACCTAAATATCTATTTATACATTACAAAAAGGGGTCTAAGCATGGGTAAACCCATGGGATGACATCCCATAACCCATTACATAAACCCTAAGCCCAAAAATCCCTAAAAAGGGGGCGATATCCCGTGATCTCCACTTCGCCTTGCGCTTCGTCTTTGACCAGCTTGTCGAAGTCCCAAAATTGGTCAAACATGACCCAATTTCTCCAAAACTTGGTCAAGGGCCAACAGGCCCCCAACACTCACCTGTGATGTGTCCCGATTCACTCTGATCTGGGTAACTCTGCCTCGAAGGCCTCGATCTTAGCTTGAGCTGCTTCGACCTACTGCTTAGCCAGAGCCTCCTGCTCGGCGAACTCCTGAATGACCTTCTCGATGACAGGTCCTTGCAATCGTTACTTGTTCTAGTTGTGCACCTTATCCTTCAATCTCCTCAAAAAGTGTGCAAGCTTCATCCTCCACTGGTTGGAGTCTTTGGGTCACTTCCATGAACTTTCTCTGAATGGAATGGGCCTATTGTTGAACCATGCACTATTCCTCGGCTCTTTTCATACTCTCAGTCGATGACAGTAGCTTCAACTACACTTTCACTGTTGTTTCTTGCTGCTTTGCCTCTTAGAGTTGTGACTCTAGTGTCCTAAGCTCAGGGTCCTCTGCAAGGCACTCGTAGGTATGCACACTTCGACTGGTGAGTTGTTTGCATTCCAAGGCTAATGCCTTGATTCTCTCAACTGCGCTCCTCGCAGTTTCTTCTCTTAGATATCGCACTTCCTGTGGAGTGCTTGTCATTGTCTGTAATTCCAATTCTGCTATTCTTTGTTGGAGTTGTTGAATGGCTTCAACAAGCTTCCTCACTTGACTTTCCACTGGGTATTCTTCCATCTGTGTTAAGCCCGTCACAGAGTGAAGTGCTCTAGTTACTTCTTCTTTAACTCCAATCTGCTTTGCGAGCAACTTTTCTTTCTCCTTTTGGTTCTGCGCTCTATCCTCTGCAAAATTTTCTTGGAGGTCATATTTTTCCTGTTGCACAACCCTGCATTGCTCTATGGCTTCCTCCTTTGGTTGATTCAATGCCTTTGTGGCTTGTTATTTTTCCTCCTGGACCCGAAGAAGGAGAGCCTCTGTCGCATCTGCTATTTTGCGTAGCTGGGCAGGCTCATCACCCAACTCTGCTCCTTCTAGTGGCAGAGGTGCAATAGACACTGCACGGCTGGAATATAGGGCTTGATGTACCACAATGTGATCATACATGGTTTCTTGTTTTTCTTCATTGCACTGTAAAATATCTTTTGATGTATCTGATATGATGACGATGATGAGGTTGATGTCATCTACCATGAGCATAGTCTGAAACTTGGGCTTACTAGCTTTTGAATTCTTCCGCGATGTAGTTTTCGTTGGGGAAACATTTCTTTTCTTGGACATCTCTGCCTCTTCAAGGGGGTCCCTAGGCAGTGTTACTTTGCCCTGCTTCTGCTTGTCTTCTTCCCTTTCATCCTCTCCTTTGTCCACTTCGTCACCTCCTCCCCCTTCAGGTGAATCTAAAGCAGTCTCTTTTGATGCGTTGTTCAGCTCCTGTACTTCTTCCTTCTTCTTCCTTCTGCTACTGTTGGGTGCATCATACTCTTCGTGAGTGACCACAGGACTTCCAATGAGGTCGGGGTCAGACAATTCTTCCTGGTTGACTGGTACTAGGAGTTCTTTAGGCCACTCCTTAGTGATTTGCTCCATATCTTCCTTGGTGATCTTGTAATAAGATTGAAGCTATTCCTTATGTGCATCTCTGCGCACAGTGATATATATGAAATGCCTATCTGTGTAGAACTTCACAAATGGCCTAAACTGATGTAGCGTATTTGGTGTCATGCAAGGGAAAGACTTAATAGCCCTCTTCAACTGCAGGTAATAGGTGTGTAACACCGCGTTTGACTGCAATTTCTTAGCCTTTTCGCTCGAATACCAGAGCGTAGTGAACTTTGCAGCTAAGGGTTCGGATGGCTCAATTTCAGGGAAGGTCACACCTTCTGGTATCTCCTAAGCAATGAAGGTGATGAGGATCAACAGCCAACTAAAATGGAACTCATATCCCTGATCCTGAGCTTCGCGACAGTCTTTCTCTAACTCGTTGATGAGGTAGCTTGCCAAGTTCATTTGTAGCCCTTCAATGCATTTTCCCGCAAGGTCAACAACAAACCCCATGACCTGCGTGGGTCTGTTCTTCCTTACTAGCTTACCAGCGATCAACTGGAAGGCTAGGCACACTGTACCATTCTATATGGAGGCTACCTTGTAGCCTCGCTTCCCCTTCTCCACATCGCCATAGGTATCTTTGATTCTCTACGCCAGGGCACAATCTGCAACCTTCCCTAGATAAAAGTCTTGTTGGCTGGGTCCTTGCATGCTTAATCTGGTGATCCGATGGATCAACGTCGATCGATTGTGATATGCCTGTCCAACCATAGGTAACCACAATGGAAGCAAGACAACAGGATTTTAACGCACGTGTTAACCTCCTGATGCCTTCCAAAGTGGGGTATTTTCATTATGTTCAGGATGGTGGTCCTCGTGATGTCCATGGTCCATGGCTGGGGGATGATCTTCAACTTCTTCCCCTTTGTCTTAGTCAAATACTTATGTGGGTTGAGCATGCCATGGTTCTTGTGATCTCCCAAATTGAAGTCACTGATATTCATTGTCATAATCTCTCCCAACTACAGTCCAACTGCGTGTATCCCTTTCGGGAGGTACGCAGTGATCAAGGTGTAGTTGAAGTCCCTCGAGACACTATAACGACTCACAGTGCCAGGTAGAGGCAGGATGTAGTCAGGCAGGATAGATGGGATGAGATTCAAATTTGCTAAGTCATCACGATGTTTGGTTCGTTTCTCTGTCGTAGCTTGGGATGGTCCAGATCCACGAGCGATCGACAGGGATGCTTACAATCCTCTCGTCGATGAGGCTTAGATGCCTACGGACATCACCTTCTCGGCCATGAGATCTATGAGAATTTATTCAACGGATTTTTCTACTGTGCTAATGTCGTTCGACATGCATGCTAGGTATCTCATGTCAGTGATCAAATACTCAATGTAACAACATGGGTGGCGAGGTCTCAATAATCACGACGCGATAATAATCAATTCGAATAATCACAATTGGAAGAATGTTCACGGTGCAATGCTCGATGGGATAAATAGACATCATTGTAACATATCCCTCCAATGGGTAGGAACACCTTAATCAATGCAATTTCATTCGTTGTGGTGCGGTCCCAACGGTCCAATGGTGATCTTCCAACTGTAACTGGGTTTCTAGCTGTTCTGGAGCGTCGTTCTAACGGTCGAGATGTATCCAACAATCATATTTCTCCACCATGGCAAAGTGCTAATCTGCGTTGTTCTGATATCTCAACGAGGTTCAAGTTCTGGAAACCTTCTTTCTACTAAGTCCTCTCTGGTACTTCTTGCAATTTTTCTAACTTTTATTTCTTCTTACTGAGCTTTCTAGCCTTCTTTCCTTTGATCTGAGTTACTGGTTTCCTTTTTCCATTATTGTTCTTATATCCTCTTGGCATAGGAACTTCTCACTACTGAGGTTATTTTGAAGGGTTTGAGAGTAATACTTCTTCTTTTTCTGGAGTAGGTGCTCTACTCTCTTGCATGGATAAGTTTCTTAAGCTTTCCTGTGTTCGTTCAACTTTGACAACAATGTCTCTAGATCTTAGTTGCTTCGACTTGTCCTCCTTCTCTTTTATTAAGAATTTTATTCTCCTAGCCATGAAATCTCTTAGTTCTTGTTTTTTCTGTTCTAGAGTTTCCTCTTCTTGTTTCCTTCATATCTGATCTTTCTCAACCCAAGCTTTTGCTAGCAAAAGAAAAAATGGGGTGTTGTTCTCAACAAACTTAACGACCTCAAATTATTCTTCTGTCGAAGTGCCATGAGCACTCATAGGTATCTGGGTAAGTCTTCCACATAGGGTTATCATCTTCCCTTTAAACAATCCTATTCCTCCTAGAGAAGGTACCATAGCAGGTTTTTCCAAAATTTCCCAAGTTCTTTCTGTCATGATATTCACCTGTGTTTCCTCATCTAGGACAAACTCTATGTCGAAGTCTCCTATTCTTGTTTCTATGCACTCATTCTCTTTTAAGACCTATGATAATTTGATGTCTCTGTGATCGTTTAGGGTTTCTTTCATCTGCAATAATACAGTCTCTGATTCTTTCTAGTTCTTGAGCATATTCTTAGTCTCTTGGCCTTCCTCGTGGTCTTCTTGTCTCATATTCATCTTTTCAACTTTAGCAATCATTCTAGGGAAATCTCAAACTTCATGATCCATGGCTTTACAACAAAGACAAATAGGATTTCTACTAGGGAATTCCTTAACAAGATGTCACGGTCTTCTGCAATTATAACAAAGAGTCAATAATCTCTTTCTCTTAAACGATCCCTAACCTTTCCTGTACTACGGACTGGGATCACAGTGGTGGATCTGCAAAAAATTCTTTCTAGGATCCTGCATCCACTTGTTAGTCCAAAAATTCTTTTTATGCATAGGAATATCATATCTTTCATTATTTCTTTCAGATATATTCATATCAAATATTTTTTCTTCTAGTTGTTCCCTAGTTTTCAGGCTAGGACAAAATTTATCAAACATACCTAGATCCATTCTTTCGAAGAAAATATTTTCACTTATATTACCTTTATCAGAGCACAACGCTTTAATATCTTACCTTCATATTTGATTCCTTTCTTAGCACAGAGCTTCACAAGTCAAGTAGAATACTGCACAATAGAGCAATAGATCTACGCACAGAGCTTTTTCTTTTCATAAGTTCCCAACAATCATAGTTTCAGGGCCCTGTAATAGAACCATTTTTTGGCACAGGGGCAAACCCAGGGTTCAACGCTTCAACAACACACAAACAAAACCCTAATTACGGACCCTTTCAGAAACACCTGCGAAGCAGATGAAGTCTCACCCGAGGTAGAGGCAGGGGTGGTTGCAGGAATCAAGTGTCTACAACCTAGTAGGGACACAGATCTGTGATTATAATAATTACTTAGTAGTTAGCATTCATTAGCATTTAACCCTTATTCACATCGCAGGTAAAAACCTAATTACAGAGCATTGCAACACTCATCAAGATTTAACACATCCAAGCACTTAGCACATAGAAATAGATCAGATCTATCATTCATTCACATTACTAAGCACTAAGATACTATATCAAATGCATTCAACATACATAAAGATAACAACACTAAGCATAAATCACACAATCACACATAGAAACCATAACACAGGATATATGTGGTTCACCCCCAGCGTGGGGCTACGTCCACCAACTCTTCTTCTCTTTATTATCTTCGATCAATATTCTTACATGCACGGAGAATGACATGAGATCTACGTGCACCTCACCAGATCCTCCTTCCCCGAGCTAGGTCACAACACAAATCCTTTACACAATCTCTTACAACCACTTGCACTTAGCTATGCAAGTCTTACATAGTATGCACAGAGCATTCACAACTATTTTCACTAATCCATTGGCCTTGCACTTAGCTCTTATAGACCTAATACTTCTGACATCACTTAGATATCTATTTATACATTAAAAAAAGGGGCCTAAGCATGGGTAAACCCATGGGCTAACATCCCATAACCCGTTACATAAACCCTAAGCCCAAAAATCCCTAAAGAGGGGGCGAGATCCCGTGATCTCTGCTTCGTCTTCGACTAGCCTGTCAAAGTCCCAAAATTGGTCAAACATGACCCAAGTTTTCCAAAACTTGGTCAAGGGCCAACACAATTATTGATTGAAGAATCATGAGATAGCCTAAAGTTGACATTTTGTTTTCTTTATCCCTAACAAATTCTGAATCAAAATAACCAATCAGGTTGAAGTCATCTACCTTGGAGTACTTGAATCCAAAATTGTGAGTTCCCTTCAAGTATTTTAGAATTCTTTTTGTAGCAAAATAATTTCCTCCACAAGGTTGTTTCCTGAACCTGGAAATAATCTTATCAGCAAATGAAATATATAGTCTGATGGTGGTAAGTTGTATGTACTTGGTTGTATCCTCAAATTCTTTCCCTTCTTTTGATGTGAGCTTCAAATTCCGTTTCATTGGAGTAGAGACATGGAACTACACTCAGCCATGACAAAAAATTTCAACAATTCTCCAATGTACTTCTTTTGGGAGATGGATATGTCCTTTGGATTTAAAAACACTTCAATGCCCAAATACTAGTGAAGATGTCCCAAATATGTCATCTAAAATCCTTTCTTAAACTCTTTCTTTATGGATGCAATATAACTTTCATTGGTCCCTATTCTCAACAGATCATCTACATACACTATAAGATATACAACAAATTTCCAACTTTCTTGACAAACAAAGTTGAATCATCGATATTGAAGTGCTTGAAATTCAATTTTAGAGATGCTCAGTTAGCTTTTCATATTAGGCTCGCAGTGCTTGTTTCAAGCCATATAAGGATTTGATGAGCTTGCATACTTTCTATTCTTGTCCCTTCACAATAAAAAATTCTAGCTGTGACATGAAGATATTCTCTTTCAAGTCTCCATTCAATTGATGTGAAAATGTAAAGGCTTGAATCTCTTTAAAATTACAAGTGAAATGGTATGTGCTTGGGTAATAGGATCAAGTTACAAACACATAAATACTAATGAGTTTTTTAATTAATCATTAGCAACATAAATAGTCATAAACAACCATCTAAATACACACATTAACACAACAAAATGATAAAGGATTTCACCCCTCTCTTGGGATAGATCTCTTGGTCCAACTTCCAATGGATCATTTTCATTAATGCTCAAAGTATCAAAATCAATTATTTACAATGCTCAAAATGAGAAATGGATGGCTTCAATGGCTCTAGAACGTCCAAAAACCCCTAGTTGGGCTCTTCCTGTAACTGGTTTGGCCAAAAACTGAGTTGGAATCACTCCCTGGAAATTTTCCCAATTCTTTGTTGTCTCTGATCCTCCAAAACGCACCCAGATTGACTGAAATTGGATTCTGGGTATTTCCTGTGCCTAAAACCAGCTCCTACAGTATCCTGAGCACATGGGCCAAATTGGCGCACAGTTAGTGCATTGGCCCCCTTTTCCTAGTTGAAGTCCTGTTTGTATGCCCCCCATGTGGTCGAGCCCTAGGCGCTAATCATGGGTATGTTGGCAAGTCAAAACACTCGTCATTTTCCACTACTAGATCATTCAACAAGTGGAAATTTGATGGTTAGAGCACGTTGCAGTCCCACGCCCGCAGTGGCATGGTCATATGGAAAGGTGGAAGCAGATAACCAAGGGTTGGGGATAAGCCCAGGCCCGGACTCCGCCCGCCATATCAATTGATTAAACTTAAAACAATTCATAAAGGTATAAAGGTAAGTCACTACCACCTGTCCCCGAAGGTCGCAAGTTCGACCCTTGCAAACTACAACCAACTTTTATGCAATGGACAGGGTGCCACGTTTCATCCCATGTTTGGGCCACGTGGCACCATTCAATTGGTCCAATGCCATGACATATGTCGAAGTCCGATTGGTCCAAGACATATGTTAGTCACCTGCCACATCAAAATCTTCCACTTCATCAGTACAACCAACTGCCCCATGTCAATATGACCATGCCACGTCAACATTGTACGAACTGTATAGTGAGAAAAATTTTGCGTGTTTGTCAAAGAGAACAGAACACGATACCATACGTACCTCGATAGTAGAAGTAAAACTTCATTTCATTAACAAAAAATGACTGAAATATGCTTACAGACAGAATGGAAATAAAATAGCTCAGGCGCTGTTAGCTTATCTCTGAGAAGAGATGTGGCGACTAATGGCCTATGAACGTTGTGTTACAATGAGGCTCTAAGGCCTATATATTATTGAGAAACAATGGAAAACCCTAAATATCCAAAAACCTAACCCTAGGAGATGAAACGGCAGAATATGGGCCCTGTTGGGGTAAATTGGTACAAAAATTTCTTGGGGTCGTAACTTTGGCATATTATCTCCGTTTGACGCACATGATACATCGTTAGAAATATATATCCAAGGACTACATTGGTGATAGTGAATATCGAGTCTAGAATAGACTCTTATTCGTCGAAGCATTCATGCCCAAAAAACGTCGGTTAGGGCCTCAAAACAGCTTCGGAAGTTCAGGACTCGAAAAACTGCTAAAAATAGTAAATTCTGCTACAATCAAGGAAACTGAAAAACCGAAAGAAACAATGGTGTGGGTCCAAGTGGAATAGGCAGGTGGCCACCAATATCCACCTGGATCATTCCTCCCCCCTTAGGAAGAAATGGTCCCCATTGCGTTGAGTTCCTCCATGAGATGAGGAAACTTCTGCTGAACTTGGTCCCTAGTGAGCCACTTGCCTAGTGAAGGAGTTGGTCTGCTTTGACAACTCGATATAGATGGATCCTCTGCTGGTGGGTGTTCTTGATCTGTGTGTCCATAATTTGATCAGTTTTTTCTTATTCCATGCAATCTGGGTTTAACTCTATTGGTGTGAGTTGTTCTTCCATGTTGGATGTGTCCAGTAGAGGTGGAAAGTAGGGCCAAAGACGGTCAACATTGAACACTGGGTGCAGACCAAGGAATGGTGGGATACTGAGCTCAAAGGCATTGTCCCCTACAACCTTAGTGATGGTGTATGGCCCATATCGGAGTGGGCAAATCTTGCGGTAGGGTTTAGCGAGGCGCTCCTTTTGCAAATGTAGCCACACTTTGTCGCCCACCTGGAAGTTGTGTGGCACCCGATGTTGATCATGTCACTTCTTGTACTTAGCATTGGCTTTGTCCAAGATGTCATGAACCTATTGGCGGATGTGCTGAATGTGCTTATTGAAGTTGTTTTCCTTGTCAGCCTTAGAATGGACATGGGCTGAATCTACCTCAGTAGCCGCAAATGGCATGGCTACGTCAATGGGACATAGTGGCTAGAATCCCAAGCCCAGCTAAAAGGGGTTGTGGTTGGTTGAGATATGGAGAGCCCGTTTGTAGCTGTGTTGTACATAGGGGAGGCTCTCATCCCATGTACGTATATTATTTGAGTTGTACATGCGCATAATGTGTACAATCATCTGATTGACGACCTCTATCTTGCCATCAGTTTGCGGATGGAAAGCTGTGGACTTGGTGAGCTTGGTGTCCAACATCGACCAAAGGCTAGACCAAAATGTACTGAGGAACCTGTGGGATCCCAAAGTGTACCCACACTCTCTCAAAGAAGAGTTTAGTAATAGATTCTGCTCTGATATTCTTCTTGCAGGCCATCATAATGGACATCTTCAAGAATCTGTCGATGACCACAAAAGAACAATCATTTCCATGCTTAGTAGAAGGAAGGCCCGACATGTAATCCATGGAGATGGATTCCCAAGGTTGACTAGGGGTGGGAAACGGATTATAGAGGCCTTGCTTCTTGATGGTCGGTTTGGCAATGGCACAAGCAGTGCAGGACTTGATGTACTTCCCGACATCATGTCAAAGGTTCGGCCAATAGAAATACTTTTGCAGTACTGCCATGGTTTTCTCAACCCCGAAATTCCCAGTGACTTGACTGTAGTGTGCCTCCCAAATCATCTTGGCACGCTTGCTTGAAGGAACACAAAGATGTCCTAGGTGACATAGCAGGCATCTTGGAGGTGAAAATTAGGAACTTGCTTACCCTCCAAGAGCGTATTGTATGTGTGGCCGAATTCTGGATCACTTTTGTAAAGAAGTGGCCAATCGAAAGTCTCGTGCCCACAAGAGTTGAGCACCATGGTTAGCGCCATGATAGGGGGTCGACTGAGGCAGTTTGCAACATTATTGGTGCTTCCTTTCTTGTACTTAATTCTCAAATGAAACTGTTGCAGGTATGTGGACCACTTCTAATGGCGATCGTTTTGCAACTTCCCTTGTGTCTATATGAACTGCAAGGGTCAGTGGTCTCTGTGGATGACTGTTTCCTTTCCCAAAATGTAATGCTTCCATTGTCAGCAAGCTTGCACAATGGAATACATCTCCTTGTCATAAGTGGGATACTTCTGGACTGTGTCGAAAAGTGTCTCACTGTGATATGCCACTGGATTCCCTTGTTGAGTAAGGACTGCCCCAATAGCATAGTCAGAGGCATATGTCTCGATCTCAAATGGTTGTTACAAGTTTGGTAATGTGAGCACTGG
Organism: Picea sitchensis; assembly: GCA_010110895.2. Classification (NCBI taxonomy): domain Eukaryota; kingdom Viridiplantae; phylum Streptophyta; class Pinopsida; order Pinales; family Pinaceae; genus Picea; species Picea sitchensis. Next base: position 35,351 of record SNQJ01S0109142.1, read on the forward strand.
TGTAGAGTAGAGACGATGCTTCAAATCGTCGAACACCTTCTGTTGAGATCTAGACCAAAAGAATTTTTCTTTCGCTCCTTCCTTGGTGACTTGACTCAAGGGCTAAAAGATATGAGAGAATCCCAACACAAACCTGCGGTAGAAATTGGCAAGACCCAAAAAGATGCGGAGCTCTATTAGGGTGGTTGGGGCCGGCCAATCCTGAATGAATTGGATCCTGTTTGAATCCACATGCACCCCCCGCTCATCAATAATGTATCCCAGATACTGAACCTGGGTCATGCCAAAAGTGCACATCTCCAAATTGGTACACAACTTGTGTTACCACAGTGTTTGGAGGACTTGTCGGATGTGGTGGAGGTTCTCTTCCCAAGTCCGGCTGAAGATCAGAATTTCATCCAAGTACACCACTACAAATGAGTTGGTGAATGGTCACAAGATGTCATCCATTAGTCTCATGAAGGTTGCAGGGGCATTCGTCAACCCGAAAGGCATGACCATCCATTCAAAAAGGCCCTCCTTGTAATTGAAGGCAGTCTTCCACACATCAGAGGGTTTGATTGGTACCTGGTGATACCCATATGTCAAGTCGATCTTGCTGAAATATTTTCCCCCCTTGAGTTGTTCTAGAAGGTCATCAATCCGTGGGATCGGGTACCTATTTTGGGTAGTGATATTTTTCAGTGTCCGATAGTCAATGCAAAGTATCCAAGTCCCATCCTTCTTTTGCACCAACATGATCAGGCTCCCACAGGGAGATGAACTCGGCCAGATGTGACCTTTCTACAACAGCTCCTGAATATGCCTCTTCATTTCATCATTTTCCATAACAGAGCATCGATAGATCGATCCATTAGGCAACGACGCACCTGGGGTCAGATCGATGGGGTGCTTGACTTGACAGTGTAGAGGCACCCCTGTGGGGGAGGTGAAGATGTCCTCATACTCTTCCATGACCTTATCCATCTGTTGTTGTCGTGCAGAGGGGCCCTGTCTGGAGGTCGTGGTTGCAGTCTTCTTCTTTCCTTGAGGGTGGATCATCAGAAAAACAAATTTCTTGGTTTTGGCAATGAGCTTACTGCATTGTTTTGTAGTAACCAAAGAGATGGTTGTAGGCGGTGCTATTTTCGGTATCCTGTACAGATTATTTCCCAAAGTAATAATAATAGCATGAGGCCTAGACTCATACATAGCATGTTGCTTCCAAAAGTATGGTTGGCCTAATAATACATCAGAAACATCAAGAGGAGCAATGCCACATAATACCTCATCTGTGAAGGGCTTGATGTTGTAGGGAAGGCGACATTGTTGGATTACGCGGAGGTCTCGTCCCTTGTGCAACCACCCAATGGTGTATGGTTGTGGGTGTGTTGTGGTCGGCAAGCCTAGCCATTTCACGAACTCTACTGAGATGAGGTTCTTTTGGCTCCCGTTGTCGACAATGAATTGCAATGGGGAACCCTTTACCCACATCTGGGAATGGAAGAGGTGCTCTACCTCTTCTGGACCTTCTAGTTCCTTCTTTTGGATATTCCTGGTGGCAACGGTGGCATTGGGTTCTACATCGATAATATGCTTCCCCCTGTCTTTCCCCTTGTCATGTTCTGATTCAGAGTCTGAGTCAACATCTGATTCAGAAGCCTTCAACTTGGCTACCAGCGACTTCTTGGCTTGACACTCACTTGTGTTGTGAGTGGATCTCTTATGGAACTCACACCACTTCCCCGTCTCCTTTTTTGGCTTTGTGATGTTGTTCTTTGTTTGCGGCTTTGGCAGGTTTTCCTGGGCTGCCCTGCCTTGGCTTGGTCCTTTGTTCAGCGGTTTGGGGGTACCTTTCCCTTGCTTTTGATTCACAGACCCAAAGTCTCGCTTCTTCTATTTGAACTTCTGCTCAATGTTGGCAGCATACTGGTATGCTACACCAAGCAAGGAGATCTTGAGGAAATCCATTTCCTCCTTAATGTATCTATGAAGACAACTGTGGTACTTTAACACCAAATGTTTCTCTGAATCTTTGATACCCAACTTTGTGCATACAGTATGGAACAGATTTGATAGGATCTCCTACTCCCTCATCTTTATTTTCTTCTCCCATGGGCGGTCTTCGAGGTTTGTGAGGCTGATCTTGCAACAGTTCAACCAAATCGAGCCCTAAATCCTTATACCCCGATCTCGTTGGGGACATGCAAAGAAGGATCGAGAAAGAGAAGACTGCTATGATACCACTGATTCGGATTTATGCAGGAACACAATGAAATACAAAAATAGACATAAACGTAGATATGCAGTGGAAGCAAAACTTCATTTCATTAACAACAAATGAGTGAAATATGCTTACAGACAGAATGGAAATAAAATAGCTCAGACGCTAGTAGCTTATCTCTGAGAAGAGATGTGGCAGACACTGGCCTATGAACTCTGTGTTACAATGAGGCTAGAAGGCCTATATATTATTGAGAAACAATGGAAAATCATAAACATCCAAAAACCTAACCCTAGGAGATGAAACACCATAATATCGGCCCCGTTGGGGTAAATTGGTACATCAATTTCCCAGGGTCGTAACTTTGGCATACTATGTTCGTTTGATGCACATGATACATCGTTAGAAAGATATATCTGAGGACTACACTGATGATAGCGAATATAAATTCTAGAACAAACTCATATTCTTCGAAGCATTCATGCCCAAAAAATGTTGTTTAGGGCCTCAAAACGACTTTGGAAGTTGACCCGAAAAACTGCTAAAAATAGTAAATTGTGCTACAATTAAGGAAACTAAAAAACCAAAAGAAACAATGGTGTGGGTCCAAGTGGAATAAGTGAGTGGCCACCAATATCCACCTGGATCATTCTTGACCATACCTTACATGATAATCTTTAAGAAGGCATATCTCCTCAACCATGAGGAACCAAATGGCATGCCACCTACTATTGGAAATGGCTTGACAAGGACTATCAATCCATGGAGGTTTTGCATGCATTTGTAATGTTCTTCACCCTCGTTTTCCTCAACCAATTGTGGGGATTCATCACCATTTATTCAGGATTCCTTTCCTCTCTTCCAAGGCTTCTTGTCCATTGGTACTTCCTATCATTGTAATCCACAAACGTATATTAAAAGAGTTCATGTCAATGTTCCTTCATCACTTGACTTCAAGTCTTCAAGGCGGTGACTTGCCTTCTCTTCTTCATTGCTTCCAAGGAGGATGTGTTCTTCATGTTTTGTCTTCTTCACTGCTTTGATTCCATCAATGACATAATCACCAACGACTGACTTTGACATCAATGACAACACCATTCAACAATACCCCCATTTGTCATTGATGGAAACACTCATACTCCTCCTGTGATTATTCTCCTAATATTTCTCTCCTGATCTTTATCTCCCCCTTTGAAAAAAATGGCAAAGGGTAACTCCCCTTAACAGTATAACTCCCCATGACAGTTTCTCTCCCTCTATCTTGACAATTCACCTAAATTCGTTTAAAAAATGGTGAAAGGATTAGATATTTGAACTTAAGATTTTTCAAGACATTAAATCAAATTCCAAAAGAACAAAATCCAAACAATCAAGTCATTTGGATGTTATAGAAATGCAATGCCCTCAAATGTAAGATTTGTTATCAGGGCTTCACAAATTGAAGACTTAGATGGAGCTATGCATAAAGCGATGGATATAGAAGAAATAATGCTAGAAACAAATGTTGATCCTGAGATCATCCTCGAGAAAGTCCAAAGACAAATGGATTCTCTTTCTATCTCAAATCAAGGGGCATCAACTTCAAGAAATGTTGAAAATTGGGAAACAAGGAATGTTGAAAATAAAGGACTTGGTGGAGGAATTTTTCAAGGATTGATCCCTAATGTAAGAAGTGATCTAGCAAAAAATCAAGAGACAAAACAAATATTATATATAGATAAAATGAATCGAACGATTCGACAGATGCATAATGAGATAACCAAATTAAGAAGAGGAGAAAATTTTGTCCCAAACAATCAAAATCCCAAAATTCCCGCTCAGGAACAGAGAAGAAATCCTCTTCAAGAAAAAAGAATAAGAAATGATGATAGAAATGAAGAGAATAGGAAAATATCACCAAGAGTGCAAAACCCTAATGTTGTCATATTAGAAGAGATCTTTGATGAAAAAAAATTGATAACTTTGACCAAGAGGCCAAAATCATTCAAGTTGAAATTATTGAATCTATATAGATGGATGAAAGTGAGTCATCCTTGTATATTTTTTATGAACGTGAAGAGTCATATATCTCAAAATAAAATGTTGTGCAAACCAGGGAACAAGTCAATAAATTCAAATCAAGAGAAACTATTGAAAAAGAAAAAGAGAAAAACAAAACGAATGTTGCAGAAACATCAAAACATCAAGCAATTGAAAATCAAGTAAAGGATCCTCCACAAATTACTTATAATGTAAGTGATGACTTGACCAAATTGAGAATTACTCTCCCTTTCGTGGAAGTTGTAAAAATTCCACAGCGAAGAGAAAATATTCTCAAGATTTTGGATGAGCCAAGTATGAGAATTGAAGCCTTTGTCAAAAATTCCAATCTTCAACAAAATATCTCAATTGTCAAACCAAGGGATAAGGTGTTGGGTATGTGTTATATTCTTTGCACGAGTAGCAGTGTCTACATTGCGCTAGGTGCGCATGGGGGTTTGAGGGGGGGTCGTTAGGCCCCCCCTTGGGGGTGCAAGGGGGCAAATGTTGGGTATGTGTTATATTCTTTGCATGATTTTTTTTCCTTGGGAAACATTTCACATTTTTGCCTCATTTTTTGTGTTTCCTCAATTTTTGTGTCCATTGTTGGGTGGTTTTTTGGCACATGGGTTTTACTGATGGTTTTCTATTTCCAGTTAAGGAGTTAGGGTTGTTGACTAATCTAGGTCATTGGGTTAGGGTTTTGGATGTCATTGGATCCTATATGTATATTGTATTGTAAACAATGTAACACTATGAATGAATATAGAATATGTTGGTTTTTCCGGTTTGGGTTTCCAGAGGAAAAATATTTGTGTAATGTTTGCATTTGCCATTGTATATTTTCTATTCTTTTACAGAAATTTGTTTGCATTAAATATTGTACAAGGTCAAAATCTACATTTGGTATCAGAGATTTGTTGGCTTCAGGGGGATGCCTTTTTGGTCAAGGGTTTGGCTCAGGACTGTGACAAGCCTTGTTACAGTGGGATATATGTGGTATTGATTTTTCAAGTGAAAAGAAATAGTGAACAATTTGAAAATGGGGATCGAGAATTTTAATTGGCAAAGTTTTGAGCTTTAGACACTACTACATTGGGCGCAAATTACGACAAAATATTACGACGGTTTAAAATTTCATCGTATTTTTTTTGCTTTTTTTGGACTAAATATACTTTTTCTTTTCGGGGTCTAAATGTTGGTCGCTCTAGCGATGAACATTTAGGTTGGTCATTTTAACGACGAAAGTTGGTCGCTCTAGCGACTAACCACCAATTAGTCACTATAGAGATCAACAATGGCATGTGTGAGAATCAAACAGTCATTTACGACAAATCAATCCTATATATATCTCAGTTATGACAAATTTTCTATAGTTGCGACAATCATTTTATACAGTTGCGAAAATCATTTTCTACAGTTGTGAAAATCATTCGGGTGTTCTGATGCAATGGTTTTCTGGTTTTTTATGAAATCTTGATTTCAATTCTCTTTCAAGAAGAGAAACATTGAATTGATCAGACTCTACATAACTGAGATTTTGAAGGTCAATACTTAAAAAATTTCTGTGTGATTTAGTAATTTGGTGCTATTGAACTATTTTATGGTTTATTTTCACTCCTTAAATCAGATGTTATGGTTTATGTTCACTCCTTAAATCATATTTTATGGTTTATTTAACTCCTTAGAAAGATTTTATGGTTTATCCACTTTTGATAGAGTAAAAAGATTACTGATTCAGCTACAATCACTCTAATTAAATCACTCTAATTTTGTTCTTATATTTCATGGAACTTCTTGAATATCTAAGTATCCTTGCCTTAGTAAATTTGCATTTAGGGTTACCTCCTTGAGTTGGAAAAGAACCAACTAGAAGTGAAGAGTAGTGGATTTTTTGTTGATATTGGGCATTAGTACTCTTGTGTATCCCTAAATCTACCCTAATTTTTATTAGGGACTTAATATTATATAGTGTGATTTTGGGTGATAACAGATCCACCTCCTCTTATTAATGTTTCATGCTTTGTCCCTTATTTTTTCTGAACATGTTGTATAATTTTCATTACAAATATCTAGATATATACCAAATTATTTAAATAGATTTGTATATTGTACTTATAATGTTTCAATGGATTTGTTGTAATAGGTAATTACAATGTCAACTCCAGACGAGAAAAGAGAGCTTGTTATGTTAAAGCGACACATGGTGATTCATGGTGATGGGAAATGTTATTGCCC